>PVJA010003105.1:0-98723 GCA_004027025.1 Myocastor coypus
CTTTTTCTCCAATTGTCGGTCTGTTAACTTACATTCTCAACCCTCCAGCAGAAAAGCTTTGTGATACTATTACTCTATAACATAGGTACTGGGCTTATCATCACTGGCTTTCTGAGTATCAAATATCTTTGACTTAGCTTGTAAATGATATTTTCTGACCATCATTAATATTCTAATAACTTTCCATACAATGTGATATCAACCAGGGAAATAAAAATACTTTGCTAAGGTTGGAGATAAATTTTCACCCCATGTTACAAGGCTATAAATTGCTTGCTTATTGAGTGATTTTCACTGTTGATAAATATTACATTCTGTCAAGTGTGAGTAGCAAAGTTTTCCTCATTACTAATGGCAATGCTGAGATGCTGTGTGTGTGCCTAAAGGACATGTGGTAGCCCTAATGCTCTGTGTTTAGATTTTTTTATTTCAAGAAGTCAGCTCTCTGAGCTACCTACCCTGAAACTATGGTGGAAGCATGCTACATTAACTTTCCATAGGGCCTCCAGGGAACATTTAATGACCTGTAAATATAAAGCAAATGTAATGTTAAGTGATACATCCTGCTGTCCTTCAAAGAGTTTATGAGACTCTTGCTTTTGATGATAATGGCTGGGCTATTTCATGTATTTGTATCATAATACTAAGGCTAAGTTTTATAATGGAAAAAAGCAGAAAAAAAAAAGAGGTATATCTAAAAGAGAATAAGCCAGGCGTGGTGGCACATGCCTGTAATTCCCGCACTTGGGAGGCTGAGGCAGGAGGATCAGTGCGAGTTCGAGACCAGCCTGGGCTACAAAAATGAGCTCAAGGCCAGCCTGAGCTCCATAATGAGACCTTGTCTCAAAAAGACAAAAAAAAAAAAAAAAAAAAAAAAAAAAAAAAAAAAAAAAAAAAAAAAAAAAAAAAAAAAAAAAAAAAAAAAAAAAAAAAAAAAAAAAAAAAAAAAAAAGAGAGAGAGAGAGAATAAAGGGAAGGGTTTTACCTTACATTTTTTTCTCTTACTAATTACTAGGGATTAAAATTAGGGAATTTAGTAAATTAGTCTTAGTTCTATGTAAATTAGTAAATTAGTCTTAGTTCTATGATCTATTATGATCTATTAAAAATAATTTATCTGAGTATTCCACATGGAAGTTACCAGGATCCAGTGAGAACAATGTAGGAGGAGGCTTTATAAACTACAAACCAAAATGCAAATACATGTTCTTGTTTTCCTAAAAAACAGAATTAGAAAGAGTGGTAGACACACATTTCTTCAATGTTTCTTTTCTTTCTTAGGTTTCTCCTGTCTCAGTCAGTATTTGTTTTCAATGTTAACAATCTTGAAATATCTTAAGGGAACGCTACAGTCACTAAGACGTGTTAGTATTACTTACAATTAACTTGGCTTTGATACATGTTGAAGACTAGGTACGATGATTGGTGATTGGTGATTGGTGATTGGTGACTGGTGATTGGTGACTGGTGATTGGTGACTGGTGATTGGTGACTGGTGATTGGTGGTCTAGCCCCAGCAGCATGTATTGCTGTCACGACTGCAACAACAATGAACTGGCACGAAATAATAACTGTGAATCAATTGGAGCACTGAAGAGGCGAAGGCTGCTGAAAAATTTATGCCCAGGATTTGTCTATGAGCATTTTGGGATTATAAATGCTTCTCTTTATAGACGAAACAATGAGGTCTGGCAGAGTTGAACTGGCCAGGTAAGGTGCTAGGCAGCTGTGTGTAGTGGCCTCTGACTACAATTCCAGTACTTCTGGACGGTGAAGGAAGAGAATTTCAGGTCTGGAAATTTAAGGAGCTCCTATCTCCAGATAAAGAAAAGAAAGGGCTGGGGATGTAGCTTGGTGTGAAGGTCGTGGGCTTAATCCTCAGTAGTGGGGCATAGGGAATGGGAGATGTTTCTGCATAGGAGAGACCTGATCGAGGAGTTGTGGACACTCCTTCCCCAATGGGAAGGTCAAAACGGTTGATGCGGGTTGCTACCTTCCCTAACCAGAGAAACTCTGTGGATGACCTCCTTTCTATCTTTATTTTTTCATTTTTTAAAAGAAAATTACAAAAGTGATATAGAAACAAGATTTATAATAGACTGAACACGCAGGTATTGGTCCCAGTCATTGCTGTATTGCTTCATATACCTCATCAGTGATAGTTCTATTTAAAATGAAATAGAAAATGCATATTATAGAAGTTTGCTTAAAAGTGCTTTTCCAACTGTTTTGACTAAAACTCTGAAAATAATAGCAGCATAAAACATACACCTCTATGCCTTCCGATATCGTATTTTATTTTCTTTAAGTTGATTCACCGACTTAGTCTTAAGAAAAGAAGTATGAAGAAAAATAATTTTTAAACTTCTCAGTCTGCCATCGTATTTAATGCAGTGATTAAATGTTATGGACAAAGATACTCTAGGTATAAACTGGACCAGTGACATCATCTAATGGCTAACTCTAAATGAAAGGGAAGTTGTCACCACATCTAAAATTAATTTTTAATATGAATTACTGGTTTCCTTAGCACATGGTAAATTGTTTTATTTCTAGTTTTTTGTTTTTTTTTTTGTCTTTTTGAGACAGGGTCTTGTTATGCAGTTGAGGCTGGTCCTGAGCTCACTTTTGTAGCCCAGGCTGGTCTCGAACTCGCACCAATCTTCCTGCCTCAGCCTCCTGAGTGCTGGGATTACAGGCGTGAGCCACCACGCCTGGTCTTGTTGGCTCCAGTAATGATGATACTAGTGATATGTGTTACAGTAGATTAAATGAGATTTGATAGGAGATTTGTACACTACTGTTTAATTTCAAGATTATCAAGACCTCAGGAAGGATCGGGAATGATTAAAACACACACCCAATGGTCACCACTACCTAGACTGTACTGGTACTTCCTATAATGTATGGCCCAGAAGAGCGGCTCTCCACATCTCTTTTGCTGTATCTTTCTCACATCATTTCCTGTAAGCTTTCTTTTAGTTTTTCTTTTCCTTTTTGACTTTTAACTGCCCTCCAGGCTTAGGCATGATTACAAGGTTATCTGCTTTGAAATTACATTGGGGGTGGAAAATCTTTACCATTGCTTTGTTATAGTTACTTGACATACAGCATTTGCATTATAAATAATTATTTATGTTTCTATTCCCTTTAAACATATTTACTAAGTCAATAATGAGTTAATCTTATTTATTTTTATTTTTTCTTTTTCTTCTATTTCTTCTTTTTAAAAAGAATAGAAAATAATAATAAAAATTAGCAAGGATGCAGAACTTCACCAAACAAGATAACATGATGAATTTTACGCTACTGGTTATACTGCATATGTTGTATCCAACTTTGTTGTTCAGATTACCAGAAATATGAATGTAAAGCGGAAAAAAGAAAGAAAAAGAAAAAAGAAAAACATGTTGTAAGGAGTTATGAAGAACCGAGCATGGTGGCGCACGCCTGTAATCCCAGCACTCGGGAGGCTGAGGCAGGAGGATCAGTGTGAGTCCGAGACCAGCCTGGGCTACAAAAGTGAGCTCAAGGCCAGCCTGAACTGCATAGCGAGACCATGTCTCAAAAAACAAACAAACAAACAAAAACCAAACAAACAAAAAATTAAAGAAAGAGGGAAAAAAGTGAAAAAACAAAAAGATAAAAATTTTAAGTATTAACTGTATGCCATAGACCAACAGAAATCCACAACACAATTACAAAGCCATCCTGCATACATATACATGCATAATTTACAAACTATTTATAGTTGTCACTCAAGAGTTTTTCATGCAATAGAGATGAATTTGTGTAAATCTCACTGTTTATGAAGTCAGTGAGAATGAAGCCAGCAAGCCCCGAGCTTGGGCACGCTTGCCACTTTTCTCCAGGGTGGGGCCCTGCAATACATCTTCAGCACAGATATCCTGTCCCCTGGCCAGGGACGGGGCCTAAGCATTCTCCCTTGACATGGCATGTTTGGAGAGAAATGTAGTTTATTCGATTTGGCATTCTAAATGTATCATGACTGCCATCCTTCCCTTAACTGAAATTGACTGAGTTCCTGGTACCTTCCTTTGTAGCTCTGTTTACACTTAGAAAACTGTCAAATACACAGGTAAGGGCACTAATGATGAAACAAGATACCTGATGGAAAGAGCTACCTGTTAGTCTCTCCTCTCTGTATTATAAACTTCAATCTTTTCTCTTCCTTTTGTCTTTATTAATTATCAAAATATTAAAAATGGAAATGTTTGAATGAGTCTGGCAGATCTTTGATTTCAAATTTCCCTTCCCTTCCAGGTCATCTCTGGCTATCAAATCCTCAGCCATCTTGGAAAGAAATAGGTATTTAGGTTGAAGAAGGAGAACATTGTAGAATTGTGTCCTGAGCTCCTACCTGAGCCCACCTCCCAGAACAGATAAGACTCCTACCATGGCCTTATACTGCTCCACTGAGTCACCTCTTTCTTTGGAGGAAGGAGAAGCCTGAAGATCATGGTCATTGGGAGGAAAGTTTCCTTCTTTATTTAGAGGGAAAACAAAAGAAATAAAGTAAACATTGAAGGGACGGTATTTGTAGGAGAGCAAGGCAACCCATCTAAGCTTTAGTTGTGTGGAGTTAGTTATGCTATATCAGCAGAGCACTATCTCTTCAGGCTCCTCCTACCTTGACATCTCTCATGGGAAGCAAAAGATTCTCCCTAACTTCATAGGCTTAGTTTTGCCATATGGAGAATCTTCTTAATTTCAGTAAACATGTTTGTTATGGTTTATGTCTAGTTGTCCCCCCAAAGCCTCATGCAGTCGTTGGGCGAGGACTTCTATAGATTGAGACTTGACTCATGAATCACTGGGATTATGTGTTTTAGTACTGATCTAGAGTTTGAGACTTGATCCATGATCCCTGGGATTATGTGTTTTAAGTACTTCTGGGATTATAGGTGTAGCCTAAGGCGGATAGGCTGAGGCAGAGAGCTTGACTATAATGTAAAGAGAGACAGAGAGACAGTCTAGGGCTGTTGCTCTCTGCTCCCCCGTTTGGTTGGTTCCCTCTGTCGCAATTGTTGTTATTCTGCCGCCATGAACTGGATGCTCTCTGCCCTGTTGCACTCAGCCTTGGGCCAGCTGAATATGGACTGAAACCTCCAATAACTGTGAGCTAATAAGCCTTTCTTTACTTCATTTTGATTTTTGGGTGTTTGTCCCAGCAACGAGTAAAAGGTAACTAAGATAATGTTCTAGCTTGATAACCTGTGACTAAGATCTCACATCTGATTTTAAAATGTTTGTGTTTGATGGTGGGTGAGGGGCACTGTCTGAAACACAGAAAATGACCTAAGTAAGGTCTTCTAACTGAATCATCTGGTCCAAGTAGCCAACATTTTTTTAAGATGAGAAGTAGTTTGAAGATGAGATAGAGTCGATCATTATAAGAGCTTCTGATATATCACAAAGCATGTTACACACAAAAGAAAAGAAACAATCTATTGCATATACAGTGATAGCTTTAGTTAAAAGATATATTGAATATTTGTAAAGATCAGAGACAGTGCATTCAAATGTAAAGACTTATATATTGTCATGTGTATATCTCCTTAGCCTGTGCGTGATCTATACTAAGTTTCACCCAACATTTTTATTCTTATCAATGATGTTTTGTATTTTGTTATATTTTAATCTACTTCTGGACACATTCAGAAATTTGCCTTGGAATGTGATAATAGACCTAAAGAACTGCATTAAAATAATTTGTAAATAATTTTACCACCAATGTTCCTTTCTCATTTGGAAAGATATCTTACATAGGAAATTTCTTTTAAGCAATAAATCATTTCATTAGGAACATTTTAATGGTTATTTGATAGTAATTGCCATATTTTCCTGTCATCCTTGGACATTTTCAAGAACTCAGTGATCAGGTGTTTCTAATTCTTCTGGATCCCCTGTACTGTGACTATAATTTTTTCAGCACCAGAGGATGGTAGATAAAGGAGTTCTATGGAATTTCTTCTGTCTAGTCTATAAGCTGAAGTTTCAAGGGCCAAACAAGGTACATACTGTAGTGTCATTCCTCATGCATTTTTGATGTCTCTTTTGTGCTGATTGGACTTTTGTTCTGCTAGACAGATTGGCTTGCAAAAGCCACTTGAGACTGGCAGAATTAATATGAGGGGAAGAATTTGCCATGTCACACTAGAGGATCAGATTCACTTACATCTGTTGTAGGCCTGCTGTGGGAGAAATGGGCTGAGCCGAAAAACGCTGCCTTGTTTTGTATTTGCAGCGATCCATTCATTACTGCATGTCCTAGAAATCACGAAGACATCTTCAGCCAGTAGAGCAACAGTCCCTTTCTTATCGCCTTGACTTTTCATTTTGCCTCTTTTGAGATGACTCTTCAAAAAAAAAAAAAAATGAGGGATTAAAGGAAAGCACCCTGCCAAATACCTGAAAGAAATCAGCTTTGGGAGCCGAGTTTATAAATACAAGCTTATAAACAGGAGCTCAGACTTCAGCAGAAAAAGACAGGATAAAAAAGCCAAGGAATTTCCCTGTCCTGTATCCTCAGAGGATGTAGCTTTTTTGTTAACGAAAAAATGAATAGAATGAAGAGCTCTTGTCCCCAAATTGTGCAAGAGGGTTTTGAGAAGGAAAATGAACTTTCAGACTTCTCTGGAGGGTAGAATTAT
This sequence comes from Myocastor coypus, assembly GCA_004027025.1. Classification (NCBI taxonomy): domain Eukaryota; kingdom Metazoa; phylum Chordata; class Mammalia; order Rodentia; family Myocastoridae; genus Myocastor; species Myocastor coypus. Next base: position 6,675 of record PVJA010003105.1, read on the forward strand.
TTTTTGCTATCTTCATAGCTTTAGGCCATGTATCTGTTATTTTCATAGGCTGCCCTGTACCTGACTGCAACAGAGAGAAAAGAAGGAAGGTCACAGGTCAGGGCTATTTCTGTGATGGTTCCTAGGTTCCTAGTCAAGCTAATTCTGAACACATGAGAGACACTTCCCCACAGGCCGGTGTCTGCCTCCTGGCGTGCTCTTTTTACCTTTGTGTCCGACACAGCTATATTTCCACTTTTGTTTATTTATTTTCTGTTTCAGATTACCTCTGCAAACATAGTACAAAGAATTCTAAAGGAAGTTAACCTTTTTCAGCAACCCACTGCAGATTCATGATTGAAGGTCATCTTGTCATAGCAAGAGATTCTCTGACAACGGTGATAGCGTCCTTCTTGTTTCTGAGATTCAATTCAACAGCTCTCTGCAGTGTTTGTATATAGCCAGTCTTAGCCTCATAGCATATTTCTTGAATAATTCTTAGTTATTTTGCTCTACCACCCTTTAGTACTTTATATTCATTCTGGCAAATGATTATGTTTCACTTAAATATGCCTTTCACATGTTGCACTCCTCCTGGCATAATACAAATGGTTGGAAAAGCACTCTTGAACCATTAGGAAGGATTCTTTTTCATTCCAATATTCATCACTGCTTTTGTTATTACCACAATAGCAAAGCATAATCTTGCCCAAAAGCGAGATCATTATTTTTATATTCCTACATTTGGAAATACCTGTCATGCAAACCACCAAAGGCATGTCTAATTATTATTGTTTCTTTCTCAGAAGCAAAAAAGGAAGGCCGTATGACTGATTTCTGTGTCTATGCCATAGAAATATTTTAATTACCTGAAAAGTGATTATAGTTTAAATTAGGAGGTACCTGACACAATTCGGAGTTTGTAAGAATAAATATCCTCTGGCTACTCAACTTCCATAACAATTTAAATTTCTATTACTCTTCTTGCAACTAATATTTCCACATAAAAAACAGTAGGATGCAAAACAGTGAAGTCTCACAAAAATAAAAAAAAATAACTTTGATTGCATTGTGATTTTTTTTCTCAAGTCATAAGGAAAGCTACAGGATGGTTGAGGACACTTTCGAACAGTACTTTTCATCATGGTGTTAGGTTTTCATCGCTGAGACAGAATGCTTGAAAAAGACATCCTGAGGACAGATTTATCTTTGTTCAAGGTTTCAGTGGGATCAGTCCATGGCCAGCAGCCTTGCTTGGGCAGAGAAGAGCTTCTTCATGGTGCAGCACAAGAATCAGGTAGCCTTGATGAGATTTAAACTTCCAGGTTATGACTTCTCTTTCATATTCCTTCTGAATAAGCCCCTCCTCTTAACAGTCTATGCAACCAGGAACTCATTAAGCGTTAACCCACTGATAAGGTTAATGCCTTCATGATGTGATCACCTCCTAAGTATCACTATTGAGGGATGTTTTCAGGTTCATTTTAATGAGAAAAAAAGAGAATCGCAATGAAACAGTTTCAAAATCAGTCAGTAGGACAGTTACTGTAATTAATACATTGTATATTATTGTCTTCATAGTACTTATTTGAAGGACAGGATGCAGACATGGCCTCTTGTTTAAGCAATATTAGTATGAACCTTTCTTCTCCATGAACTAATGGAAAGTAGCTAAATCTGTCCCAACTATCACCTACAACAAAATGGTCCTTTATTTATATCCTCCTTTTTTGTTTTCTTTTGTCAGAGATGGGTGCTCCATTGCAATTACAGCAGCTGTATTTGGAGAAGTCTTTAAAGGACCTTTTCATACTTGATGCCAGTCCAAAGATTGTAGGTACTTGAATTCAGCAAAATAACCCAATGTAGTCCAATAGTCCATAATAGTAGTGAGTTATCAGCACAACTAGCAATTGTCTGAAGTTTTTGACTTGAGCCTTTTACAGCTTGGCATATTAATATAGCTTTACTTTTTATGTCTTGTGGTTGTACTTTTCTACTGGATGGTTAAGACCAAGTTAAAGTAAGACCTACATAATTAAAAATTTAACTATTGCTATCTGGGAAGATCAGTCGAATCTCAGGGATTTTTGTTTTTTTTTTTTTGTCTTTTTGAGACAGGGTCTCGCTATGCAGTTCAGGCTGGCCTTGAGCTCACTTTTGTAGCCCAGGCTGGTCTCGAACTCGCATCGATCCTCCTGCCTCAGCCTCCCGAGTGCTGGGATTACAGGCATGCGCCACCACGCCTGGCAGGGATATTTTTTTGCGGGGGGTGTTTTTGATGCAAATCATAGCCATTACCTGAACGAAGTCTACCGAAAGGACTGGCTCATGATTTTCAAGTAGAACAAAGAGGACTCTTGTCCACTGGAAAAACTCCACTCATGAGTTTTTCTGAGAGGAAATGAGGGTTTGCCATCCATACACCTCATGTTTGCAAGCTCTACTAAAATAACCTTTGAGTACTGAATTTCCATGAAGCAGATACAAGTAGGAAGGTGTTTTTCTAATTGTAAACTTTCAAGAATAATTTGATGACATCTGGTCTAACTGATACTCCTAAGTGATTGCTGTAGAATAGTGAATAGAAATAAAATCTATTTTCACAAGAAGATGAAAATGTCATTTTGTTTGGAATTCTCAGTACTGGACAATGACTCAATCATTAACATCAGTCTCAAATATTGTAAATGATTATAAATTTCTTTCTCTTTTTTTTTTTGGCTCAATTTTCAACATGGATTTTTCAGAAAAATTTCAGTGGTAGTAGTTGCCAAGGCCGGCTTGCTCCATAAAACATGCTTGTCATTATGTGGGAGGCAGTAACTGGGAAGGAAGGCAAAGGAGTTGTGTTTCATACCTGTGCCTTAGGGAGGGGCTAGACGCTGAGGTAGGAGGGTTGGGCCAGGGTTGCTTCGCTTTGTGCCTGGTGTGCAGTGGGGAGTACCGGCTGCTCTGATCTCAGCTTATAGAGTTTTCAGTGAATACACAGAATATGAACTATTCCCACCTCATTCATAACACCTGTGTCATACAGACCAGAGCGTGAACGGAGTAAGCATTCCTTTTTGCTTTTGATGAGTATTGCTTTTCACTAACAGTGCTGCCTGACTAGCAGCCTGGGAGTTCAAGCTCTGAGCCAGAGGTCAGAATTCTCTATCTTATTCCTTGAGCTTTTGAAGATCACCTTGGCACCTACAAGTGCATTCAGATGCTATGAATTTTAAAACCTGGATGATGAAAATAACCAAATTCTGAATAATACCAGTATATACATTGAACACTTTTTTCTTCAACTGCAGAGCTGAACATAAACAATATATTTCTTTCAGAAAACAGGCCTTTTGGTGAGATTTCTTTTGCAACTCCCAATGCATAATATTGTATTATTGTAATTATTAAGGTAGTGTGAGTGTCTGCTTATATGTGGGAAAGCTTTAGCTGTATTTTTTTTTAATCAAATTTATTTACTTATTTAGTACAGGGTCTCACCACTCAGCTTGGACTCATAACGATATTCCTGTCTCAGCCTTCTTAGCTCTGGGATTGCAGCAGTGCACAATCATGCCTGGTTTTGGTGGCCAGCTCTTGGTGCGGTGTTGGCATGCCATACAGTACTGGAGATTGAACCCGGGTCCTTGCACTTGCCAGGCACGCACTTAGATGCCCGAGCTAACTCCCCAGCCCCTAGCTATGTTCCTTAACTAGCCATAAGAGGCTGTTAAACTCTATTCCCAGATTAATTTACGGACAAATAAAGATATCCGTACTAAATTGGAAAAGCAGAGTACAGTGATTCACATATTTGCCAGAGTGCACCCTCAGGTACTTTGCTATCAACATCTTGTGATAGATCAGTTATGAGAAAATTTTTCTACATGTTGGCCAGTCAATAAAAAGGTTGTGAAAATAGAAGGCTTTTTTTTTTTCTTATATACAAAGTATGGTCAAATGCTGTGTGCAGCATTTACATATTTTACAAAGAATATTATTTTTTTCTCCCTTTATTTCCATGTAACACAAGTAGATATTAATAAAGAATATAGAAGGTAGTTTTATAAAATCTTCTAGCCAAATAATTAGAGAATAACTGTATGTAACACACTATTTACCACAATCTTAGAAGAGCAGCCAAAATGTTACTCAGAGTACAAGTTATAGACAAAAATACTCTCTTCTACAAAAAAGAAACAAACAGATAATTCCACCAACTTTATTTTCGATGCATTAAGAGAAGCTAGTGGTCTAAATAAAACAAGAAAGCATATATGTTGAGACAATTTTGGGACAACTGAATAGATAAGTTGGAAAATTATTTCAATTTCTCCCTAGTTCTTACTTACCTGTCTTCTATTGAGTTTCTCACATAAGAGAAACCCTGTGATATTTCAACTTGTGTGTCTGACTTATTGAGCTTAACATTTTCAAGTTGCCGCTATTTGCCTTCTATTATCCTTCTTTATGACACAGTAGTAGTACTCCATTATGTATAACTACTACCTTTTTAAATCTATACATCTGTTGATGGACATATACACTGCTTCCGAGATCTAGGTGTTACCAATTGTGCTGCTTACCAACACAAATTTGGCTTTAAGTAAGGGCCAAGAGTTGCACAGTGCTGGATCACATGGATAAAGTGGATGAGGTCACACCATGATGTTTTTATTGTAAACATTGCGAATTGATTCAGACCATTGAGGTGGTCACAAAAACACATTCTTGAAGAGGATTTGCAGAATTGCTTCAGAAACTGGCAGGAATGTTTAGATCCCCTCATTCAAAGCAAGTGGGCGTAGTTGGAAAAAGAGTAGCTCTGAAGGGTCTTCCAGTGTGGTAAATCTTTATTTGCTGTAGTTTTAGTTCACAAATATATGTACAGCAGATTGGAGTCGTAGGGATTCTCCTGAGTTCAGCCTCCCAAGCTCTGGCACCATAGGAGTGGGCCACATACCCAGCCTCACTGCCCTCTCAGCGCACCCTGGGAGCGAGCACAGCTTTCTTAAACTAGATTTTCCAAATAGCAGTGAACTACGAGGGTTACTGAAGTGTTTAAAAGCACTCAAGCCTGATTTATTTTTGAAACCTTGGCTTAACACCATGTTTTCTGGTCTCAAAAAAGGAGACACAGCTACTTCAAGTTTTAACCTTGGCTTAACTTGAAACATTGTGTCATCAGGGGACAACGGTTTTGCTTTCATTGTATTGAAGTTCAGTGATAGCCATGGCTTGCTTCTTTCTTTCTTTCTTTCTTTCTTTCTTTCTTTCTTTCTTTCTTTCTTTCCTCTTCCTTCCTTTCTTTCTTTCTTTCTTCCCTTCTTTTTTTCTTTCTTTTCTTGATATACAAAGTAGTGACAGGAAAAAAAAAAAAGCACCAGAAATAATACAAAATTTCACTAGACAAAAATAATAGGAAACCAACAACAGTTACTGTATTACAAGAAGCTATCTTCAGATTAGATGCTCAGATTACAAGACATCAATGTGTAGGATTCTTGAAAGAAAAAAATTCAGTGATCTCAGGAAAGCCTTCTGAAGCTCCCTGCTAAGCTCGCTGGAGGCCTGCGTCTGCAAACCTGACTTATTACAGTCACACTTCCATCGTTATGAGGTCCCAGAGGAAGAAGTCCCCTCAGGCTTTGCTGTCAAGAAACTTTTTTTCACCTTTTGAAGAAAAAAAATATTATTAAGAATTTTGATCTTAAAATCCTTTTGAAAATTATAAACTAAAGAGTAGAATATACTTCTCATTTTATATTTGACTACCAGCAGGCTCAATGTCAAATTTCTCATCTTTAAAAGAGTGATACAGACTTCCTTTGGGATATCATTGTTATATTTCCAGCTACATTTTCTTTCTCCTAAGCTTACTTTACCAATTTCCAGTCTCTGCTACACTCTAAAAACTGGTTTTATTGTATCTGTCTGTGTGGAGAGATTTACATCTTTTCAAACCAGTTTAAGGCTAGGTTGTACGCTTTATCTTATCAAAACTATTTGAATCTTTCCATAAAAATATTCATGTCTGTCACAGATAAAAATATATTAGCTTAGGGATGGTGAGATAGTTCCGCGGGCAAAGTGCTTGGATAAAGCACCTGCTTTGACGAGCGTAGGGACCAGAGTTTGATCCCTGGTCCTGGTCCCAGAGCTTGCTGAGCCAGTGACAGAATCCAGGCATAGTGGTGCACTCTTGTAATCCCAGAACTGGGATTGTCCCTCTGCCTCACTCTGCTCCACTTTTACTGTCTCTTTGTCCTCCAGAGTTGGTTACTAAAGGACTTACAAGTGCTATACTAGAGGCTTGGGTCTCCTTCGTCTGCCAGCTCTTTTTCATTCATTTTCATCATGTCTTTCTGGGGTTCTGTTTTCTCCGTTGTCCTATCAAGGTGGAGATTTTCCTTCCCCCATTCCTGAGATGCGGACAGAAGTCTTTGCTCTTTATGTATCTAACAGCTTTCCTGTTCTCACTTACTTTTGAGTGTCTTACCGTTCAAGACCCTATTTTTTGTAGTCATTGACCTGTTTGATTATCCATCCTTTCCGCCTCTTGAGAGGCTGATACAAGAGGATTGCTATAATTTTGAGGCCAGCCTGGGCTAGTGAGCTCGAGGTCAGCCTGAGCTGCATAGTGAAACTTTGTCTTAAAACAGTTAAAAAATAAATAGACAGGCAGACAGACAGACAGACAACCATAACACTTACTAATAGTCCTTGGTGATGCCAGGATACACTAAAATGATTCTTCTAATAATCTGGTTTCGATATTGTTTTTCCACTTTCTCTACAAGGACCGTGTCTTTCACTCTCGTACAGCCTTGTGCTCTTGTGGCCATACCTGAAATCACAGTGTTATTAGAAACTATACCTTTGTCAATTTAATCATATGCATTCTGTTTTCCACACTTGTTTTCCTTGATCAGGAGCACGAATGTGAGGTTGATGTCCCAGCCTACATTCCCCATTTGTTTGAGATGGTGTCTCGCTAAGTCACAAAGCTATCCAAGTTGTGCCCACGTTTCTCATCACCTTGCTCCAGCCCTGCGGAATTCTGGGATACCCATGTCTCCTTCCATTAGTCCATGCTGTGTTTTCTGGCACTCTCAGTTGAACAATCTTGGAGCACCTTGATATAATCTATGGATTGTGACACCTTTGCAGCCTCTCCACTTGTCACTTCCAGTGGTTTCCTTACCCGCATAAGATTCTCTGTGTGCCATCAAGTTTCTTCTGTCCAGCACTCTGCAGCTTCCTCATTCATCTGACCTCACTGTATTTCTCTGGCCACATTCTAAACCTGAAGAAGTACATTTCCCCACCTCTCCTGTTCTTGCACTTATACAGCAAGCATATGAGGCAACGTATAAAACCAAGATGTCTATTCTCACTTTAAACTCATGACATCCGGTCTCCACGGGTCCTCAGTGATGCTCAGCTATACTGTATCACTGTCCCAGCTCATTCACTGTCACCTTCTTAGACCAACTCTTCTCCCTACACTTCCTGGTCTTTCTTCCTCTCATTTGAGTGCCCTGGGATAATACGATGTTCACTGCTCAGAACTATACTCCCCTTCCTCATATGTTCTCTCAGGGGCACCACTTAGCCTCATGATTTTAATGATCACCTTTATGCAGTTGAATTCCCAAAGTTATGTTTAGCTCAGACATCTTTAGCCCATATGAATATCTAACAAGTATGTGAACATGTCTTTGTTTTAAAAATATCCCATTGATCGACCCCTTGACATGGCTGATGTTATATATCAACTTTGCTGGCCCACAGAGCGTCCAGAGAACGGGTTAAAGATATCCGGGCATTCCTGTGTGTTGTGGTTTGTATCTGGTTGTCCTCCCAAAGCCTCAAGTAAATCATAGGGCTGTCAAGCACGTGGCTCCAGGGGCGGGGCTTGAGGGGGTGTGTCCAAGAGAGGCGCGAACCATTAAACTGACAGCAGCTGCTGTCAGAGGCTTCCCCTCCTCCAGGCGGCGGTGTCTCGGAGGTGTGGAGTGAACCATCCTGGACATAGCAGTGCCCCAGCCTCTCTTTCAGACCCTATAAAGTGGGGCCGCATCTTGAAACCTCCAGTAACTGTGAGCTAAATAAAGCTTTGCTTCCCTGAGCTCGTGTGTCGAGTATTTGTCCCAGCAACGAGAGCAAAGTAACTAAGACGCTGTATCTGTTTGCTTCTGAAAGAATTTGCATCTGACTTGACAGACCGATGTGGCCCTCCTCAGTGTTGGAGGGAATGATATAACCTGTTGAGGGCTGAATAGAACAAAGCATGCAGGAAAATGTTGAACAGAGTCTCCGTCTGATGCTGTGAACTGAGAATCAACACCGCCTGGCTCTTAACACCTCTGGCTTTTAGGCCCTCAGACTTGAACTGTAGTCTCCCCCAGTGGCCCTCTAGCTTTAAGGTCCTCCACCTACACCATCTGCTTTTCTGGGTTTCCAGCTTGTAAGCCCCAGATTGTAGATCCTTAAAACCTTCATACTTGTATGATACACTATCTTCTAATGAATCTCCTTAAATATGTACATTTATATCAACACCCATCATTTCTCACTATATGTACACCTGTGCCCTACTGATTACGTTTGTTGGAAGAATCTTGAATAATACGCTTCTCTCCATTCCATGAAATTATTTCAGTTTCTTTCAGCTTGGTGTTCAGTTGTTCAGATCAAAAACCCTTAGAGTCATCTTTCTTTCCTTAAAGCCCTATGTCTGTTAGCAAGTCCTACCTTAAATTACATTCCAAATATGAAAACTCCTTTTTATTCTTCCCGTTGTCATTATCTTGAGGTAAGCCAACATTCTTTTCTGCCCTGGATCTTCTTCTTAGCAACATTCCTGTTTCTTTTCTTTCCTTCCTACAACATAACTTAATGTGCCAATTGAAATAGCCCCTTTAAAATACAACGGTAGGTGATATGCCTCTTCCCTGAATGTGTCTGGAATTCTGTCTCCTCAGAGTAGAGCTAAGGTACTTCAGAGAACATCCGGGGTCTATGTGACTTACTTCTCTGGCTTCAGCTTCCACATCTGCGTCTTCTTGCTCATCCACACACTCCATAGTCCTTCACTCTGGAACAAGCCAACCATGCTCCTGTTACCTCTATTCCATTAGCCTCTGCCTAGAAAGTACTTTCTTAGGATGTTTATATCACTTGTTTCTTTATTTCTAGGTGTTGTCTTTGAGGTGATCTTTCCTGAGCACATTTTAAATTATACTTTCTTAATATTCCTTAGTCACCTTTCTGTTTTTTTTTTTTTTTTTTTTTTTTTTTTTTTTTTTTTTTTTTTTTTTTTTTTTTTTTTTTTTTTTTTTTTTTTTTTTTTTTTTTTTGAGATAAGGTCTTGCTATGCAGTTCAGGCTGGCCTTGAGCTTACTTTTGTAGCCCAGGTTGGTCTCAAACTCACACCAGTCCTCCTGCCTCAGCCTCCCAAGTGCTGGGATTACAGGCATGCGCCACCATTCCTGGCTGGGTTTTCTTGAAAACATTGTCAAAATTTAACCTACTATAGTTTTAACTACTATCCTTTTCCCTTTCCTGTCTCCATAAACACAAACACCAGATAACAAGATCTAGGAAGCAGGTGATTGGGATTCTTCCTTGCTACAATCCTATACCATTACTTAGCGCTAGAAAATAGACCAGTAAGGAGTTTTGAATGATTTGGTTAATAGATACAGCCATACACTGCTTATTGAGATCTATGCCTATTGATAGAGTGTGGGAGAGAGACCCTTCCTCCTTCCCTGTTGTTTATGGTATTTCCAGTCTGTGGCCAATGGAAATGCATCCAGAATTTTTTACAGTGTCTTTGTTCCATATTACTGTAATGTCTCGAGGAATTTTAAATAATATCTTCTTCGAATAAAATTGAAATTTCCCGTTAGGTAGAGCTTCACAAATTATAACTGTGTTCCACTATCCTGTGCTCTGTTCTTATCAACATAACTCTATAACACTCATTCTTAAAAATATTTAGTGTGTATTTATTACATGCTAAGCACTGAGCTGGGAGTTGTGTGCTAAATGGAGAGCACTGCTTATTGGTTAAGGTGGAGAATCAGTATCTATCCTCCTCCTCCTTAATAACAACAGTCTCACTGGGGCTGGCATTGTATCTAGCTAGGTATGTTTTCCATCTTGATTGAAGATTATTGTGCCATGTAACCAAAATGATGTTCTTAGCGGTTGAATTGTGCTCCCTCAAAGACATAATGGAATTCTTAAAGAGAAGTATTTTGAAATACAGCCTTACCTGGAAATAGGGTTTTCTTCAGATGCAATAAGTTAAGATGAGCTCATACTGGGGGACATAGGGTTCTGTGCCAGGAGCCAGAGATAAAGATCAAGTATGTATTCTTTATTGTATCACAGTAGCATGCAAGAAAAAAAATGAATTGTGAAGCCACCAGTCATTAATTTCACCCGTATGACCTTCTGATAGTTTTCCTGATAACTTCTGGGACTAAAAGGGGATATCGCCCTACACTGATGCTGCCAGTGTGTGGAAGTGCTTGCTTTGGAGACTCAGCTTGCAAAGGACCAAGAAATCTCAGGAAAATTTAGGTTTAGCAACTAATGGTTGTAATTTTTTCTCTCTAGTGTCCATTAATTGTAATTTATGGCTTGTTGCCTAATATATCTGAGCTGTAGTTTTCTTATTACTAAAACTGGAATAAAAATAACTTTCAGAGGTTCTTTGAGGCATAGATTAGATAATCCAGGTAGAAAACCTCAACTGAAATAGCAAATTTTGTTTAAGACTAAAGCAGGTGTCAATGAGATATTAGGAACAGATAAAAATATTAAGAGAATGCTTTAACATCCTGTTTATTTGTTAGGTATTCAGCAAATGTTTTTTCCTCTTTATTATTCTACCAATTTTTCATCTGCATTGAGGAGGAAGGATAGCTAATTCTTTTTTTTTAAATGTTTATAAAAGAACATTTTTTTAATGTTTCAGGATGCTGAAGGGTTTCATTACACAGCTTGGACTCAGGGTGATCCATGGGCTTTCAACTTCCCCAGCGCTGGGATTACAGGTGTGGGCAACTATACCCAGACTCTGGTTGGCTCAGCCCACCCAGGGGCGGAGTTGGCATGATGTGTGGTGCTGGGGCAGACCCTGTACTTGCCTAAGCCTGTCTAAGTGGATGCTTTAGTCCACTGAGCTATCTCACCTACCCGGGATAACTAATTCTTCATATACTCTTCCTTTTGCTTTGATGGGAATGTAGCATATCATGTTGCAGTGTACTAAAACACAACCTCATATATTTGAGCTAGGGCTTCAGTGAGGATAATACTTACTTTAAGGAGATTATATGTATGCATAGGAACTCTAGGGCTTACTCAGATCACTTGGCACAAGAATATAGTAGTGCTGAAGGGATTCTCTAAAATATCGTAGGAAATTTCAAATACTGCACAGTAGATGTTTAAAGCTACCTGTGTACCTGTAGTCACATATATTATTATTACTAATTTTTCAGTTTTTTGTATTTTAGGGAAGGATCTACAGTATGTTCAGGGCCTCACTACTAGATCAGACTCATAGTGATCCGCCTGTTTACAGCTCTCAAGAGCTGGGATTACAGGTGTGTGACCACATCCAGTCTCAATTGTGGTCTCAGAGTGCCCTGGGGGCGGGGCTAGCAGGGCAGACCCCGGAATTGAACTCTTGGCCCCAGTGCCTGCTTGCATGCACTTTAATCCACTGAGCTATTTGGCCAGCCTTACATATATTATTTTCTACTTGTCTTTTTTGAAATAATTACACTCCTGATGAAAAAAAAAAAAATACTGATTCTTTTAGGCCTGGCTTGATCAGTGGTTAATATGATTAAGATATTAGGCTATCTAAAAAATAATACATTGCCTTTTTAAAATTACGTTTTTCTTTTCTTAGCATAGGACCTGGGAGTTATTAGTAGATCCTTTGACCGTGTCATCTCTCCCTGTTCTGTTCAGTGGCTTTATCTTTCTTTCTTACCATGATCCTTGATTTCCGCACAATTTTTGAATTCAGTTACAGATTTAGGCTAGAAGTAGGTAAGGGGTTTATGACTGGGGTACTCTTTTATCTTGGATTAATGACCCTAAAACTTGTCCTATTATGTTGTCTAGGTCTCTCTTCTAGGTACCAAAATCCACAGCCAACAGTTTCTGATTCTGAAACCACTTGTTCATTTCTGTCACAGTTCCCTCTATTTACTAAAAGTCAAGTCAAGTTTATTTAAAACTCTGGTCACACTGAAGATTAGAAATAGTTTGATTACAGTTTTCAGTCCTACAGTTTTGATCCTAAGCCACCTGTCGTCTTGATCTCCTTTTGGCTGGTACCATGGGTCCACCCAGCAAGCCACATGCTATGGCTTCTGAGTTTGCCTTTCATTGCCGGTTGCCACAGTGCCGCTGCTGGTTTCTTTGTACAGACCCTCATAAGGTTTGTAGTTCACTTGGGACATGGCAACCTGGCTGTCTGTCCTTTGCGTTTCATGTACCAGCACTGATTCTCAACCTATATCTTTACTTAGTGCTAAATTCTAGAGTTCTTTGCTCAGAATACTCCACATCAGCCACTTCTCTCCAAGCATGGCCAATGGGAGAACTCATCTTGCTTCCAGCTTTTTGTCCAGGCTAGATTATGGGATGTCTAATTGCTCTTATTTGTTGATGGCTCAGATCTACTTCTGACTTTCCCGTCCTGGTTTTACAGGTCCAGATCTTTTTCCTTTCAAGTCAGGACCACAATTTGGTACAGTAAGCCTAGAGGATAATGAGTGGGAAGAGTTTCATTGTTTGTTTTCTGTACAGACAGGAACAAAAGATTACAAATGTTGAAGTGCAGTTAAGTAAGCAGCAGAGCTTAAATGTGTCCTTTAGCAAAATCCGAATGGAAATTAACTGCATTATGAGGAGAAACACTCTTGGATCTCCTCAGGAGAAGACCTTTTTCTCTTTTTCCTTTCACCCTCCCAAATATTCTGTTATCCCTAATTGCCCCAAGTCATCCCAGTTGGAAGTTGATAGGAAAACATTTCCACACAGAGGTGTTAATGACAACATGTTAATTCTCTTAGTTATTTGCATTATAAAACAGCACAACAGAAGGGTCTTTGAGAGACGTTAGGGCTTTGTTGACCTGTATTATTTTACAGAAATATATCTAAATTGATTGTGAAAAAATTTAGGATACACATGATTATTAACTTTTATTTAGAGAAAAAGTGACACCAAAGATATATTTTCATCATTTATACATAACCTAACATTTTAAGGAGAAATGAACAAATGGCATAACTTCAGGAAAAGGACAATAACCACCCTGCGGTGACTTATTGAAAGATACACCCAGCCCACCCATCCTCAGCAACTCCCTTGCTTTCTGAAATCTCTGTTGTACTGTCTTTCTTCCTTGAGACACTGCTCATTAATGCGTATTCTCCACCTAATTTAGCAGCCTGAATAAAACCATCTTAACTGTCTGCTGCATTTTGTCTTTCACAATGAAAACTTGTAGCCAAGCCCTCCTTTCCTTTACCTTCTCCTGTTATAATCAGCTCAACATTCTCTTTGAACTCAGACAAATAAAGAAGCAGTTGCTTTATCCCTTTTCTTCCTCTGCAGAAAGAGACGTAAAGGAGACAAGGAGGTGAGCCACTTCTGATATCATGTGGCCCTCAGATCCTGGACTTTCAGTCCAAGGATGACCCGTTGTGGGTTAAGCAGGAAAAGGCAAGCTGTTCGTGGTAACGTCGTCATGTGTTCATGTGAGCCCTCCTTGCCTTCTTTAGTGTGTTGTTGAGAGGCTTCCATTAATGGAAAACAGACAGACACCAGCAACAGCAACAGCAACAGCAACAGCAATAACTTGTTTCCTAAATGTCTGCCTTAGAATTTAGTTAATGGGCTGTGGAGATAGTTCAGTGGTTTAAGTACCTGTATGGCAAGCACAAGGACCTGGGTTTGATTCTTGGAACTGAGGGCCACGTTGACCCCAGAATGTGGGGGAGCTCTGAGCCAACCACCGAAGCCAGGCATGGTGGTGCATGCCTACAAGCCCAGTGCTGGGGAGGATCACTATGAGACTCTCTACCAAATAAATAACTAAGTAAATAAATACTTTTTTTAGGTGCTGGAGAGATGATAGCTCAGTGGATTAAAGTACCTGCTTAGGCAAGCTTGGGCAAGTGCAGGGACTGCAGCATGATCCTTGGCACCACATGCCATGCCAGCCCTGCCCACAGGGTGCGCTGAACTGGCCACAGTCTGGGCTAGAGGGTGCATGACTGTAATCCTAGCACTGGGGAGGCAGAAAACAGAAAGATCACTATGAGTGTAACAGTCAAATACATTAAAATGGTAACAATAATTTTTTGAATGTTTTAAAAAAGAATTCAGTTTATTAAAGTGATGGTTTACAAACTGTTTTCTCATAAAACTTTAAGTTCCATAAAGGAATTTTACTGCATTATTTATAAATCTTGTGAATGTTAAGGATCACTAGGTGGAGAGAGAAATGACGTGTAATCAACTCAAATTGAAATGAATAAACATTAAAATAATCGGCTCCATTTAAAACCATGTGTGAAATTCACTGAAACACCTTAAAATAGGTTGAAGTTCTTTCAGTCCCAGTTCCACAAATTCTTCAATATATAAAGTGAATCTAATAACCTATGCATCTAATTTTGTCTTGTCAGCCTTAAAAGGTGGTTTTGTACTGAGGCAGCTTCACCCTTACAGAAAAATCGTGGTTTGCTTTCTAGCTTAATGAACACAGGCTGTTCACCAGTAGCACGGAGCAAATAGGAGTGTCGGCGCCTCCTGGCTTCTATAACAATTCTTAGTCCAAACCCTTCACATTTAGTTGGTTCATGTTGGCTTTAAGTTACATTTTACCAAATAATTTTCACCTGAATTGGGTCAGCAGCACCTCAGAGAAGGTATAGATAACTTCTCTTAATAATCATTCCCTGATTAACTGAATACAGGATCATTTTTATTTTCATTCTCTTTGACTCGTCACGTTTTTTTTTTTTTGTTCATATTTTAAAGATCTGCAATTAGCATTATTCACTGCAACTAAGATAAGGAATTAACCTAAGCATCCATCCATGGCCTATTTAAAAATGTTGTATATGTATACAGCAGAACACTGTACAGCCCCCAAAATGAGGAAAAGCTATAATTTACAGTGGCATGGAACAACTTAGAGGACATGTGAAGAGAAATAATCCAGGAAGAAAAATAATACTGCGTGATTCCATTATGTGGGACTTTTAAAGAATTAAATGTATAGAAGTGGGGACAAGAATGGCCAGTAGAAGAAGTAGGAAACTTGTTGTAACTTTAGGGAGGCTTTGTCAGAGGATGTAAAATTTCACATGAGAGGAATGAGTTATGTATGGTGAGCAAGGTGATTACTAAGAATGTGTTGTATTCTTGATACTGAGAGGTTTTAATTATTCTTATGACAACAATTTAAAAGCATATGAAGTTGATTTAAGCATTCCATACTCAATATCTATTTCAAATATCATGATATATATATATATATATATATATATATATATATATATATATATTGTCAATTAAAAATTGAATGTTAAAGGAAGAGAAAAAAATCTTGCGATTGATTGGAATCTGCATATTCCCAATGACTTGTCTAAATGTAAAGTGACAAGTCCTAAGATCATGACATTTATGTCTTCGATCCACAGGCATTTCGTGGATGACTGTTTATGGCCACGAGAGGCCTATCCCAGCCTCACCCTGGCGTGGCGAGCCTGTGGCTCACGTGCCACAGCAAGCCGTTATCATCGTAAGCTCGGAAGCTTTCCCATCACTGCACCAGGGTGGAAACCTGGGAATCCAAGAGCCTAAAAAGCTGGGAGAAAGCAGGACAGCACGGGCGACAGTCTGAATACTAACTAGTCTTCAGCAGCACCCTGAAGACTCCGTCTGAGCCCCACTTTCTTTAGTTGTGCAACATCTATTACAAAGTGTATAATTAAAACACCGGCGATGTTGTGTGCATAGGAAACACGGGATATATTCATTTTCCAATTAAAAACGTGAGCTCCATTAACTTTACATTTGTACTTCTGATCACTTGAATATAAAATAACAATAGTTCCTTTAAAAGTAAACATGGAAGATACATTTGATTGTTTAAGATATTTATAGCGAAGGAAAGAATTATGGAAAACACTATATTCACAAGAGGAGACCTTCACGTTGTGCAAGTGAGTATATATCACAGAGGAAAATGGTCTTGGGTTATAAAACAAGCTAGATTTGCTAAATAGACTATGCGACACAAAATATGAATTGCTCCTGAAGTAAATTAAATATGACTTGGGAGAACAGGCTAAAGAGACAAATTTCTTGGACCGGGGGCTAAAACCTCTTACAATAAATAAAATAAATCCTAACAAGCACTTTTTTTCCCCTGCAGGCATTTCTTATTAAAGTGATGGATGATTACGAAACAGATATCCAGCTACACAGCCAAATAGATGGAATAAGACTAGGGCATTTCATAGCAGTAATTGTGATTCTTCAAACTTCTGGAAACAAAACTACTTTAGGATAAAGAATGAAATTTTAAACCCAAAACTTGTATGATGAAAAGCAAAAACACATCGCCCTAACTCCATGCGTTAAAATTGCTTGGTTTTGCATCCTCACTCTTAATTTTGGGATAGAACTAAATTTATAGCCCCCTGAGAGTCTCTGACTACCGTAGGCGGGCTGCCTACACTCACCTAGTGGCTGGGCTAAAAAAATACCTGGTAATTGTGGCTCTTGAGGAGGGGAGGCGGCAAGGAGTTCAGAACAATATGAAAGAAGGACTGGAGAAGGAAAACCTGTGATGCCGCCATCATGTCTTGGTCTTCTTTTTGTTCTTGTGGCATCTGTTTTGTTTTCTTTCAGCCTCACATGCATCCTTCGTGTGTCCCTGTTCAGAGTACAGAGCTTTGCCTAGTATCACAGCAGCAGTTCAGTGGCCTAACTCTTTGCTGCAGATCCGTCCCTGCTGGTGTAATTTGAATCTTGAATGCATCTCAGACACTCATTTCTTGAAGCCTGAGGTGGTATTGGAAGGCAGTGGAATGTTCAGGAAGTGAGTCCTGGTGGGAGGAAGTTAGGTCACCAAGGCAGTAGTGTGCCCTGCAAAGGGATATTAGGACCCTGACTACTTCCTGTTTCTCTCAACTGCCAGAGGGTGAGCAGAATGCTCCAACGTGTGTTCCCTGCTCCGATGTCCCACCATTCCACAAACCTATGGCTCAAAAATTTTGAAAATGTGA
The DNA here is from genome assembly GCA_004027025.1 of Myocastor coypus. Classification (NCBI taxonomy): domain Eukaryota; kingdom Metazoa; phylum Chordata; class Mammalia; order Rodentia; family Myocastoridae; genus Myocastor; species Myocastor coypus. The sequence goes on from PVJA010003105.1 coordinate 23,993, forward strand.
ACCACAATTAGCCTTCCTCCTTTCAAAATGCTTGCTCAGCTACTTTGTCACCACACTGGAAATTGAACACACCTATTACCCATATGAACTCGTTATTTATATGTGTCACTCTGTCCTTGCTCTGCGTTTTAGGTAAAAACAGGTTTCAGTAATTTGTATGCACGTGAAGGCACTCTGTGATTTAGCATAAGTTGTGGCATAGATTGTGTAACCTTAAAAAGCAAGGTTTATCTCTGAAAAATTATTGAAACAAGGAAGGTCAAATACTGAGAGGCAGCCTGGGCGGATTCTGGCAAGGAACTTCTCTTGCAAAGGGTGCTTTATTGCTGTTTCCTTATGTGTCAAAAAGTAGAGAGAGAAAACAAAGGAGAGAAAGGGAGAGGGAGCGAGGGAGAGAACGCTATTTATGTCATGGCTTCTCCATTCTCCTGATCTCATCTAACCTAATTATCTCCTGAAGACCTCAGCCCTGATACTATTATAGTTGGGAACCGGGAGTTTAACATGAATTTTGAGTGGATACAAACATTTAGCCCATCAAAAGGGTTGTCATCTTTTTAAGATAAAGCATGGAAATTATGTTTAATATGCAGTCCTGGTAGGACAGAAGCAGAGCCAGAAAAAGAGGCAACATTCAACAATAGCCAGCTCTTCTTTTCTTTAAAACCTTAGGAGATGTTGTCCTCTCTCTAGGGTTGGATCAGGGCATGTGGAATTCTGTGCATGGAGGTCTGATATCTGACAGGCCTCTGCTCTGTTTGCCTTTAGGTCAAGCTAGGGAGGACAGGGAGGCACAAGAAAAACCAAAGGGTTTTCTGAGGTCTCAGGGAAAGTGTCGGGGAGCACACGGGGATGGAAAAGCAGGGTGGACGGAGCTCAAAGCTAAGCTGAAGAGAGGGCTTCACTAAACTGACTCTGCAGCCTGCTGTCCTGGCAGCAGTTCTGCTTAATGGTGGTGAAATGGCCCTGAGTATTGAGGGTGAAAGCAGCTGTGCCCAGGGCAGTACCTTGCTGGTAGATAAATCTGATGCTCCTTGTACCTAAGCAGAGATAATGTTGTATCTCCTCTCTGTAGTCATCAAGAGCATCAGTGGAGGAAATACTTTATAGTGACTAGAGAGGTCCATTAGACAGAGATGGGTATAGTTAGAGGCCTACAACAGGAAACCCGCTTTCTCTCAGACCCTGAGAATCTCAGAATAAATTCAGTGCATACAGACTCATCCTCCAGATCTGAAGCTCTCTTTCCTGAGGGGGGAAAAAATTATGGAGTGAACTAAAAGAACCCTGAATCCTTCCTTCTTTTTATTATTGTTTTTTTTTTTTTTTACACTGTCTTATAATAGATTTAATTTGCAATAGACGGCAAGGAGCCTTGGACATGAGTCCTTTCTATAATCCCTTCCATAGTATTTTTGCAAGTACTATACCATGAGCACCTTAAGCAACTTTTATCTTGCAGGTTGGAAACCTGGAGGTCCCAAATGAAAACGCTGGCAATGTCATCTTCTCTGAAGTCTTTAGGGGAATCCTTCAGTGCCTCTGTCTTGCTTCTGGTGGTTTGTGGGTGAGCCCAGGTGTTCTTTATATGTGTCATTTTAAGCCTTTCCCTTCACTTGTATACTTCTGGTATGTCCATCTTTAATTACACAATTATTATGGGTGATGTGCCATAGCCATATTTAGTACTGTATTCCAGTATGACTTCATGTTAAGTAATTATATCATCAAAGTTCTATGTCTGGAAAAATGTTACACTGTTAGATATAGGAGATTAGGGATTCTGATACACTAGGGATTAGGGATTTGGGGTAGGAGCTAAAATTCAACTCATTACCTACTTCTAGTGAGATTTGAAAACACTCTAGTTGATTTCTAGTAGCCCAACACTGCTTTTTCATTATAAACATTAAGAAAAGAACAACTGACTATTTTCGTGAGATTTTCTCCGATGTGAATCAAAGTCATTCTCCACTAAGATGAATATGACCTTCTTTTGCTAGGTATCCTGAATCTGTAGACAAAGAGCATCTCGTCAACCCTTTTCTATAAAGCCATTATTCTCAAGCCTCGGTCAGTTATGCTGTACTAAAAAAGGAATGTGACTAATGGAAGTTTTTGAATTTTTCCAGTTTGCTCTCTGAGTAGTTTGCCTTCTATTTTTAGTGTAAAATTACCTTAGCACTTGCCTCAAAAGTTAGGGCCAAAAGAGAGCTGGGTGATGTGTTGAATATTTCTATCCACCCAAAATTTAAATGTTGAAGCTTTCGCTCTGATATGATAGTAGATAGAAAAGCTGATTCTTAACATATAGTTAAGTTGAGATGAACAGCAGTGATTTAGTGAAAAAGAACACCACAGATGTTGGGCTAATGGCTACCAGGCGATAACAGGAGAAAGAGCGCTTGGTAGAATTCTGTCATGCTATCACCCTGACCTCAAACTTCCAGCCAACAAAACCAGGAGAAAAACCAATCCTGTTGTCTACACTGTTGTGTATGGCATCTTGTGTTGGCTGTCTAAGCAGAGTAAAGCACGCTCTGTTTTCTCAGGCTGCCTCACCACTATTAATGACAATTCCTTGTGGGTAGTAGTCATATGTTTCACACACAGTAAACCCCTATTTTTGTATTACACTGTAAAAATTCCTATCTTGCAGATGAAAAGAAATGGCTAAAATTCAGAAAGATTGTTTGAGCCAAAGCAGAGTTCAAAACTTCTCTCACTACTTTATCTTTGTCTCCCACTCCCTTTCGCTCACTGTATCTCAGCGTTTTGACCATAACTGTAATTCAGATTCTGCTTTCTTCTCTAATGTCATGCGTGGACAATGTGGGAGACAGTGAGATTGAGAGCTGATTCCAGTAGAAACGCCCTGGTAGTTTCTGTTATTGTTTCCTTCTGGAGCCCACCTGTAATTACTCTTACTACAGTTTCATAGATAGCCTTGTCTTCTGAAGCCTGTAGAGGCAAGCTGGAGTTTGAAAGGCCAGGAGCAGAGATCCTCACGGGTAAGGATGGTGAGGTCAGGAAGGAGAGAATGAGCAGCCCTCGGTGTCCAGAGGCAGGTGGGTATCCACAGAAGTGCTGTAATTCCACAGCTGCATTGCTCACAGCAGGTCTTTGGCTGCTGCTATGGTTGTTCTTCACCTCCGTGATTGGTACAGCCACAGTCAGCTTTATTCAGGCTTATGGCATGATGAAATGTGTTCCAGTGTGGGCAAGCAAAGTGAGGAAGCATCATCAAGCGGCTGCAAGAGTCTTGTAGGACACATCAGCTCGAACCGACTTGATATAAAAACGTATGATCATCCAGGGTACCAATTTGCAATTTTTTTTAATTGTACATAATGTCCTGAGCCCAAGTGGTAAGAGACAGATTAGTCAGAGTAGCAGCATTTTCTCAAAGCAATGCACACTGGATCTTCCTTGGCTGCTCCTCTTGAAACCCTAAGAGGAAAGAATAATTTCAATAGAATCAACGGGATCCAGGAAGGTCTAAAATAAGCTTTGCAGATCTTTAGAGGCTTGGCCAATGCTCTGCATTTGGAGAAAGCTGGGTAAATTTGACATGATTCTTATTTTGCTTGTAATTCACTCTATCAAGAAATATTGGTTTATTCATCTATCCAAGAATTTATCATCTTCAAGTGATGGGATTAATTTATGGTTCTCTTCCACATTGTCTTGTTTACCTCACAATGTTCTATTCTGGTTTTGTAAGTTTTCTTCTTTCATAATTATATTTTATTTTAAGGTCTTGAAAAGTACTCTATTTCTTTAAATGCATGCAATATAGATTCTGTGATTTGCATTTTTGTCTACTGAATGCAGTGATATGTTTTATTTGTGAATTTTGCTAATCAGATCATCCATAGTGGGGTGATTCAGAATGCTTTGATCAGAGTCCTATAGGATTGAGATTGGAGACTAATGATTTGCTAATTTTTTTGTTGTTGTTGTTCAGGATTTCTCCATTGTTTTAGCAGTCTTAAGTTTGATCATGCCCATATTTGGCTCCAGGCCAGTTTCATTTATGCACGGTATTGACAGCTCATCCTTTGCTAACTTCTGAGCCCAGGCATGCAGACACAGAGTGAGAAATCCCTTCTTCGTAATGCCTGTCTGCCCAGTCATGGATGACAAGGACTTTTCCTTTCGGTAATCATTCTGTATCAGTCTCTTCCTTTACAAATTTTCCTATAACATTTTTCCTTTTCCAAAAGCATTCTGTGTTTTAAGCCAGAGGAAAAAGTGTCTGGGCCTATCATGCACTGTCATTTTTTCTGGAAGGTTTCTTTCCAGTATCTCCATTTTATGGATGAAGACAGAGGAGGTCGAGGCCAGTGGAGCTTAAGTGAGAATCAAAAGTTCTCTACTGCTGAAGCATGCTTCGTGTGCACTAGCCAAGAGGGCTGAGTTCATGTGGCACAAGGGAAGTCTTATGGGAAGCCAGAGATGAGGATGGTGAGGAACAATGATAAATACAGATCTCTGGTAATCAAAGGAGGAATGACAGATTTGGATATATTTAAGGGACAGGCCATTGACTGAGCACATTATTAGACAATAGAAAGTGGTATTGGTAGAGTGACTGGAACAGACATGCCCTGGGAGATGCTCAAATCAAAAATTTTTCCAATGACATGCTGGTAAAAATGCTTGCCAAATGTCTGTTTGCTAAATTCAGAATGGTCCTCTTTTTGCCACCTGTGGCCTAAATTGCATAGACTCTGTTATTTATTTATCTATCTATCCATCTATCTATCTATTTATTTATTTTGTGGGACCATGGTTCTAACTCATGACCTTGCACTTGCCAAGGAGGCAGGCACTTATGCCATGGAGCTGTCTCCCCAGCCCCACACTTTGGTTTTATTTTCAAGCAGTAGGGATATACAACAGTACAAAATCCCTCCTTCGAAGCCCACTGACATATTCTTATAGCTGATTTCTGTAGAAAACATCTAAGTATAGTTTTATTTTGTAAGTACCTAGAAAGTGGGTGCTAGAATATTGCCAAATATATCCTAAACAATATTAGATAGGGTTTAAAAATAGCTTCTCATGCCATGGATGATGCGCTTACATATTATGGAAAATATCTACATTGTGAGTTGCAGGCCATAGAAAATAAGTATAATTAAGCATGAGACTAAGTTATAAAGTAGTGGGCTTCTTTTATCTGGTATAACATTAAAGTCTCAAAGAGGAAAACTACAGATAAACTCTGTGCTCGTTTTGATTCCATGGGCCTCTTTATAAAAAATAAACTAGTTTACTCTGGAAAGGAGCAGATAACACTTAATTTGTTTTGTCTCATCTTTTCAAATGTTTCTCTCCTTTTTCTCCTCTTAATTTCTTACATATTTCCTCTTCCAGTTTTGCATGCATATATGTGGTAATATGAATAACTGGTTGGAAGACAACACTATGTATTATAACAAAGTACCATGAAATTCATATTACTTTGTGAAGTGAAATTCTGTATCACTTGTAGTTTTTCTGTTTTAATACTATTTTATACTCACTTTATAAAAAAAAATTGTACACTAGGTTAAAACAAGAAAAGCACAATACATGATCGGCCTAAACAGCTATGTGAAGGTGGATGAGGCGAGGAGGGGTTGTCAATCACCCACTTTTGGCAGCTGTGACAATTGGGATCTTTTTAAGCCTTTGTAAACTTCACATTTTTCAGTCTCTTGCCCTAGGGTGGTGTGGGGCATCTCAACATGTAGCCTATAGAGAAAAGCACCAGAGTCACTTGGGATTTTTTAAAATTGCAAAAGCTCAGTCTCTGTTAGACTCATGAAATCAGAAGCTTTCCAGAAAGGGGGTTGCAGTAAACTCTCCAGTGGTCTCCACGTGCACTGAGGCTTGAGAAGCACTGTCCTTGGGAAAGAAAACCGATAGAGTCGAGACGTTTGCATTTTAGCAACCATGGGAGCGGGAGGAACATCAGGGATGCAGGAAAGGACAAAAGACAGCGAAAAGATCTATTTATGTATATATATATATATATATATATATATATATATATATATATATATCATAGCTTAAGTAATTGCACAGCTGATTTCTGCTGCGCTATTTATTTATTTATGTTTTATTCATTTATTCATTCATTCATTCATTTATGCAGTACAAGGGATTGACTCAGTACCCTGCGCTTGCCAGGCAACTGCTTATCCTACTGAGTTATCTCCCTGGCCCCGTTGTACTATCGAAAGGAGCAGTTAATGCTTAACTTTTTTTCTCCTTTTTAATTTTGCATAACTTTTTTGGACCAATGTTGCGTACTTATAGCTGGCCATTCGAGCAACTAATTTGAAGACAACAATGTGCAAAGTAACAACCGCTGTTAAATTTTTACTATTTTGTTTAGTGCAATTTTTGTATCATGTCTAGTGTTGATTCTTTTTTATTTTTTACTATTTTTTAATTCTTTTTAAAAAAAGAAGTCAATTTGTACAGATCCTTAAGTGAGAAATCAAATTCTCTTGGTTTGCAATATAAAATGTTTGAATGTATTTTTCATTATATCCTTACCATCCTGGCAGACGCACAATAAATAAGTGGCGGAATTTCAATTGAGCCCAAGCAGGTTGGATTTGAATTTTGTGCTCCTAAGTACCATACAGTATTAGAGTATTTGTCTGGAACTGCTGTTAATGCCAGCAGCGCGCTAGGAGAACTTAATCCCTTTTTCTCTCTTACCTTGCCTATTGACCTCTGATGTAAGCGTTTCAGTTTGACAACTTTATGCAGGCTTTACAATGCTGTGATTATTTAAAAAATAAATCTAAGTATTTATTTTTCCGTAACTTCTTAGTATACTTATTCAGAAATATTTCTTTCGTTCTTAAAATAACAATTGATGTATTATTTTTGTATGAATCTCATTTTGTTTTGCTCAATTCTTGCCTGCCAAGTTTGCTTATCCTGGAGGTTATTATCTTCTTACTATTTTCCATCAAGAATTACCATGTGCACGGCCATTGAAATGGTTCAACGGTCTAAAGAACCTGCTTAGGGAAGTTTAGGCAACTTCAGTGACCTGGTTCAATCCCTGGCACCTGGGATGCTGTGCCAGCCCCATCCCAGGTCAGGCTGAGCTGGCCATAAAAAAAAAAAAGAATTATCATGTGCTCTTGTTCTTTTTCTTTCTTTTACATCATTTTAACGTCTCAATTCTACCAGTTTTCTTTTGTCTTCATATGAGAAGGAATATCTCCCATTTTACTAATATTAAATCCCAGTTAAAGTATGTTTGGTGTTTGTAGAAATTTGGTAAAAATTTACACAGAAACTGATAGACATAACCCTGAAATTACTCATAGATGTGTCCCTAAATAACCTGGCTTCTAGCTCTGAAATGCACATCTCTGTCCAGCATTTGGTACCACCCATGCCGGCGGTTTCACAAAGCCACCAATGTTTCAAGAAAAAATGTAGAACACTAGAGCTACACTCAGTAAGAACAGAACTAACCTTTCACTGCCATTAAACACTGAGCAAAACAGTGCATCGAGGGAATCCAGTAGCTCCTCACTGGTGAAGTGACAGACTTAGACGATGCCTACAGCTCTTTCTGGAAATAAAATTCTATGATCTTCACTCTAAGCCTGAGGTTAATTTCAACGATATTTCCCACTGGGCTGGATTTCACAAAAAGGGGTCCTTGGGGCTTAAGCTTATAGAATATGGGTTCAGTGAGTGACACAGAGAAAGACCAGGTTAGTAGAACCCATTTTTAAATTGTTCTGTAGAGGGAACTTAATATGAGGAATCAGTTTAGTGGATTTGGGGAAGGCTAAAAAATGCAGAAATAGAATGTTAATCCCAGCCATTTTCAGTGGAGCTAAAATGAGAGGAGGTGGTGCTATCAGAACCCACGAGTGGGGCTGCCTGGAAGGAGCTGGGATTAAATGGGGGGGGGGTCTTGTAAACTGGAGCTAGAACCGTAGTAAGAGCAGCCCCTTAATGAGATGGGAGGTTCTTGAGGGACTCCTGAATGAACACAGCCGCGTAGAGATGGACCAGCCCTTCCCAAAGAAGATTCCTATAACAGAGTTGTAGGAGCAATTGTACGGCTTTCTTTCCCTCTGTCTCACTTACTCCGTCTTGACTTCTATTGTCAAGCGTAACTGGAATCCAGTAGCTTAAGATGCCTGGAAATGTTAAGTTGTGGAGGTCAGCGCTTATACCAAAGGACAGGCAAAGGGACAAATTTAATGGTTGGAGGGAGTGAATACCAGGAATCTATGCTGATTCCTTCACGCATTTCCTACACATCTCTGTTGTTAAATTCAGCCTGAATGGCCACACTTTGAAAAATTGTTTATTTATTTTTACCTTCATTTTACTTTTTTAGCCTGGACTGATTAGTCAGTTATGGAGACTACACCACACACAGCTGTTCCTGATTATTTCCCTGCCATTTAAATCAGCTTCGTGACTTCCTCATTTGGTAGAGGTTTACTGGACAAATCATCAAAACGAAGAGATTTTGCCAGAATCCAATGATAGGAATAAAGATCTTTCCATAGTGGGCAAAAGAATACGGTTCTTCTGTGGCAGCTAGAGTAGCCTGCCTCTCTACCTACCTAGGCAAATCCAAGTGTTGGCAAAAGCTGGCAGGTTTAGATTTGGGGTTATCTCCTGGCAAAAGGCGTGGAGCAGATCCCTCCACCCAAAGCTGCAATCGTGTATACCAACCTCACCTGTTGTAGCCCAGTAAGATCAAAAGTACACTCTCTTTTATTCCAGCCTTCCATATGCAAATAGTGGGATTCCGCGGTACTAGACACTCTTAACGTACATAACTTCCTAGCTCACAGTTCTCCTTTTGCTTTATTTTCATCTACTACCATGGCTCCCAACTGACTTAAGATAAAAACTGAAATCCAGGGATAGAACTTCTCCACTGTAATGCCTGGATGGAGGTCTCTTGCCTCAGATTTTGGTAAATTGTGTAGATTCTGAGTGGCAGGTCTGGACTGGGCTAAATAATGGTTTTGCCATCCTAGTGCTCATCATCATAATTCACTGAGGTCTTTCTTTCTCTCTCTCTTTCTTTCTTTCTTTCTTTCCTTTCTCCCTTCTCTCTCTCTTTCTTCTTTCTTTTCTCCTTTTGCCTTCCTTCATGTTTCTGTCTCACTCCCTCCATTTTTTCTTGCCAAGATTGTGTTAGTGTGATGCTCAGCACTGCTTTCTGAAAAGAAAAGAAAAGAAAAGAAAAGAAAACAGCTATAGAAACATGAGTGTCTGAGAAGATATGAAATTTAAACCACTGTCTTCCATCACCTTACTTTGCCCGAGGAGTCTGCAGTGACAAGAAGCTCAAATGACTCTAGTGACACTGAGTGACATTGGTTTCCTCAGAGTAATAAACGAAGATGCTTCGCTGTGTGATGCCTCTGCTTTAATAACTGACTAGAGAGTATCCTTCAGGCAGAGAGAATAAGATAGAAATAAACCGAGATGACAATAACAGTGGATGGGTCACAGTAAGTCATGAACCATGTTGGTTTCCTGAAATTACTGTCACTTGTTTAGTGTCTGCCAAGCAGACAGCTGGTTTTCCTGTAGGACACTGACATCCAACTCTGTTCTCTTTGTGTTCATAGATATTGTGATGAGTGTTGTATAAGGAAGAACCTGAGAACAAATGTCTTACAATGGGAGGTTCCTTCTTAACAACTGTAAAGTTGACAGTCCTAGATCTCTCAAAACACAATTAAAGTATTTCATAGAGAGTTGGTAATGAATGTTAGATTTGTACTTCTTTGAGTTCTACCATCCTATGTTGAGAATTTAACAGTTTATTAACTTCTAGCATGTCTATGTTTCTAGATTTTCAAGGTATTTGAAGGAAATTACTAAACTATTCCACAGATCGCAAAACCTGGAGGCCATTTGCATTCTATCCTCAGACTGAGGTGAGTGATCAGTAGAACCTGTCATCATGGTGAAACAGCAAAATTTGTCAATTTCAAGAGGAAAAACAAATGAATAAACAAGCAAATAAAAACCAGTGATGGAGAGGGAATTGGTACAGTATGAAGGAGAGATTTTCAGAGTATGAGACTCCATTTTTGAAAATTCGTAGTGATTATGCCATCTTTTGTTTACCATTAAAGAGAATCATTCTGTTGGAATATTGTGTGTGTGTGTGTGTGTGTGTGTGTGTGTGTGTGTGTTTGTGTGTGAGTGTTTAGTACAGGGTCTACAGGGTTTTACTACACAGATTCGACTCTTAGTGATTCTCCTGTTTTTTTTTTTGCCTCCCACGCACTGGGGTTTCCACCATGCCCAGTCTCAATAGCCTTCTCAATGTGCCTAGGGGCAGGACTGCCATGGCATGCCAGGAATCGAATCCTCTTCCCTGTGTCTGCCGAATCAGGTGCTTTAGTCTGCTGAACTACCTGGGTGGCCCTTGCCTGAATAAATTTTGTCTTTATCTGATTTTGATGTCATCATTTGAAATGGGATAGTAAAATCTAAGAAATCAGCTTTACTATCTCTATCCATAAAACAGATGCTGTAGCTCAATCGATGGACAGCTTAACTAACTGAATGAAATGTTAAATGTAAAATGCTTAGCATTTGACTTGCACATAACATATCCTCTGGATTTTTCAGTAATCCATATTCTGAATTCATGTACCTCTAATTCTGCCTCTTCTTCACCTCATGTTCAGAATTGTGAAGTCAGTGGGCTCCTTTGCTTTTGAAATTGCTTATGTGCTGAGAGTTAGAGGGGTGAAGTGATTTCTGCCAGGTTGTACAACTGGGAATTTACAGAGTTAGGTTCGAACCTGAATTCTCTGATTTCAAATTTGGGCTCTGTGTATTTCCCTACTCTGTTTCGCATTCCTACACTGTTGAGGGTGAAGGTTTGGGTAAGGAGTATAAGGACCATGGAGCCAGGTGGTCGACGATTGGTAGATGGACACTTCGCTGTTGTGATAGCTGAAGGGGTCTGATTTATGTTCACACGTCTTAACAATAAATCCTTTTGGTTCATATCTCAACCAGTGATTTTCAGTCTCTTTAGTATTTTGGTGTTTTAGACCTGTTGGGTTCCTTTGACTGTTCCCATTTAGGCTTCAGTCATTTACTCCACTTTTAACTCAGCTGGGCATGAAATCCTTACTATTTTGTTGTCTCTTCCAAATAATTTCCTAGTTATCCTCTGACTGGATCTTCTCTATGGATGTAGTAGTGATTTTTTTTTTTTTTTCGTTTGTTTGTTTATTTTTGTTCTTCTGTACGTTTTCATTCTCAGCATCGTGCACGACTGATTACCTTTAGACCCAGGTTGAGTTAACTCCGTTTTATTTATCTTTTGAGAGGTGTCTTTAATTGCTAAAGGGACTGCCTGCTATTTCTTTTCAAATTGTACTGAAATTGCTGACTGAACTCCATTACAGCTACCTGGAGGCAAATTTGGTGGAAAATATTTTTATGTTACTTCCTGAGCACATAACAAAACACATGCTATGTTTGTTTCAAACTACCAGTGCTGGCTTTGATCCTAAATAATGTTTCTAAAATTCTTTTCTAGCCAAATATTTAATTGTTTGTATTGGTAAAACTGCCAGTTTGAACTGCTAGGTTTTTCCAACGATGCTTGTGAAATATTTGATCTTGTTTAAAAGTAGATCATTCGCTCCCTTTGTCAGGGGATTACCGTTGATGAAATAGGGCTCTTATATTCACCATCCTGCTTCGCCCCATCCATATGGAATTCTTCATGTGGTGAGTGAAGCAAACACCCTGCCTGGTTGGATGCCGTGTTGCTTATTGCTTTCCGGCAGGCAGATCTAATTACTGCATCCACACTTGATCTTTCTTGTGAGCTGAAAAACCAGATACAGCCTCCAAGCTCTGCCTCCAAGCTCTATGGGTTGGATTTGGAATCTGCATGTCCTCTTTACTTTCGGTTTTGCAGAAAGCTTACGGAGGAAGTTCCCTGCATGGAGGCAGCAGGACACATATCTGCTATTTAGCTGCACCCACGAAGGTCTGGAGGAAATATCTGGAGCTTTCCTTTTGTATTGTCCTCCTCACGTGGTTTCCTTCTCAATGGGGTCTTCGTGGTAGTAAATTCCTCACTCCCCGAAATACTGCACTCTGCTGGAGAGAGAGATAGCGTCCTCAAAACTGGGCAATACTTGTGTTTAGAGAATGCATGTACGGGATATGTCACAACTGGGGCAAAATGAGTTAAACACATCCGCAGATGTTACCAATTAGGACCGGTGCCATTTGCCCAGCTGTGGGCCCTAAAGTTTTCTCACTTGCATGCTCCAAATTATCGAATCTTTAAATCAGGGGGAACCTGGCTGCTGGTGTATTTGCAGCTCTTTTCTTTTTCAGTGTCTTTCCCTTGGATAGCCTCTTCTCCCTGCTAGACATCTTCTTGGGATTCTGACACATTTTTCCATTTCAATCATTTGGACGCTTAGGGATCTTAAATCTTTGGACTGGCTTTTGGGCTCCAGGGATGGCTTCTGTTTTGGAGACTTCCTTTAGAGGCAGCTACTGACACCATGAACAATAGCCTCGATTCTTACTTGCTTTAAAAAATTTCTGCCAGCTGGCACTGTGCCCCCCTGTGTGTCTTCAGGGCAGATCTCTTGGACCTGAAATTTGACTCAGATTGAAATCTAGCGCATCACACACCTCGAGCCTGGTAATTTATATTCTTGGCTGGTCTCGGGCCAGGAAGCTATTTGTTTCTTTCTTTGCTTCCCATGCCTTTGAAACTGGCTCTTGACTCATGATCTCTGGAAGACTACGATTTTAAGCATATCACCCTTTATTTAGAAAGGTTTTCCACATATGTAAATATATGTAAAATATCTGATGTCATACAGGTAACAGAATGATTTAAGAACATCACAGACAATGACATGGTAAAAACAAAGTAGATTATGTAGAGCTTCTTCTTCTTTTAATTTCTCCCTTATTTTCTTTTCTTTTAGACTTCTGCATGATTTCTAATGTTTGTTGCTTCCAAATAAATATTAATCAAGAATTTTATGGATAATGAATGCTTTTATATACATTTTAAAAATTTCTACCAAATGGGTGCATTTAGAGCTAGATATTCTTCCTCCCCATTTGCAGGTGAAAAGCTTAGACTACGAGGATAGAGCAATTTACCGGAAATCACACACAGGACGCATACATCTTAGGTAATTATGACCTGACTCAGACTTGGGTACTTCTGCCTTTCGACCTAACTAGCTCTCTGAGTCACATTCTTCAATTTTCTAAAATGAAGAAAATAATCCTTGGGAGAAATTAAGGCATATAAACTAATTGACTTCATTATAGAGGCTTCCGGATTTTGAAACTGATCTTTTTCATTTATCACCCTGCCTTTTAACTCACCTGGGCCAAGAAATCAGTTAGATGATGCTAACATCTCTGCTGTAGCGGGGTATCTTCTAGTTTGCTGCCCTGACCCAGTCCCTACTGTCTTCTAGGGAGCTTGTGTCTCCTTTTCTTTCTCTCCTGTATCCAACTCCTCCCGATGATACTGAAGGGCTGGGAGCCTCGGAAGAAATTTGAGTTTCTTAGAACTGAACAAAGTTATTGCTGCTTTGTTTTTTGATTGAAAGGAACAAAGTCCTGACAGGATAAACTCTTTTTCATTAGGCTAGGCTTTTTGTCCCTATGTTTTCTGTACAGTGAAATTGTCACCTTTAAGTATCAGAAGTCTGCTCTTAATTCGGCCACTCAAAGTAGTTCACATCGATATCCTTAGGGTGTGAAAGAGCCAGTGAAGCGTAGAATATTTGAACTGGAAAGGCTCCGCAGGGCAGGTCGGAAGGAATTTAAGGAGTGGTTCTTTTGAAATTTGGGCATCATTCCTAAAAAGAGTTTAATATATTCAACATCGGCTTTCAGTTCCCCTTTGATTTCCTTTTATATGTGTTGGTGCAGGTATAGACCTGCAGCCTCTTAATCTATTCTGTGAAAAAGCAGCAAAATAAGGTGTGAAAGGCCTAGAGAGTAGATCATAGCCCTCTCCTGTGTAGGGAATGTCACTGCATACTCCAGAACGAATGCTTTTGAAAACTCTCTCTGGCAAGACTGATCCCTGTGACAGTGATCTTTGTATTCAACCAAAGAAAGAAAGAAAGAAGGAAAGAAAGAAAGAAAGAAAGAAAGAAAGAAAGAAAGAAAGAAAGAGAAGGAAAAAAGGCTCTTCTGTAATTAGGCAGATATTCATGGTAGGATTCATCTTATAAGTTCTATATTTGAAAAGCTGGTACTAGCCACTTTCTACTTCCTCCTGAGCAAGTCTGTGTAACAACAACAACAAAAATTGGTAATTTAAAGCCCAATAGACAACCAATGACCAATACATCGAAAACATTTGCTGCAGAAATGATACTAAAAATACTTCCAAAAATCACAAAAAAATCCACATTCTCATTTGTTTACACATCTATGATAGTATTGCCATAGTTTACAACATTGCTATATCATAAAGTCAATATTTAAACAACATATGAGGGAATTAAATAATGCAAGCATGCTTAGTTTAAAATAATTTTCAGGACCCTGTTCCACTGAGCTACACTGGATTCACAAGTTGCACTGGTAATTAGAGAGGAACATTGTGCTCAGAAATAGTGTGTTCACAGCAGGTCAGAATAGAACATAATACATATAATCTATTGTACTCCATGAATATAGGATACCATGGAGAGGATACTGTACCTTCAGATTTCTTAGCACATGATAGAGGCTTTCTTTGAACCATATAGAAGACCAAAGTTCACATTTGCATCTAACATTAACTTAAGAACACATATAAAGCTTATTTCACTTCATAGGGTACTAGAAGACCAAATGAGGAAGGGAAAGGCCAAACATTTATTCACTAAATATATATCTACTGAGCACCAAGTCCTTGCTAGACTTCTTGTTTTTTTGCAAGGGGAGGGATCGAACTCAGGATCTTGCACTTGCCAGGCAGGCACTTATGCTGCTGAGCTATATTCATAGCCCCTTGTCAGACTTTTGTAAGCAATGGAAAATGTTTATAAAAACTCAAAGTTTCTGGCATTCTAGTGAAAGTAGACTAACCATAAATATATTAATTGATAAATGCATTAAATTAATACAATCTGCGGTAGAGGAAGATGAGCACCATGGAAAACAACTGCAGCAATATAAAAGGGATAGAGAATTGAATATTCAAACAGAATGTTCTGGATCCTCTTGAGGGTCCAGTGGCGATGGAGGACAAGCGAGCTGCGGTTGCATCCTGTGGAAAGGAGCATCAGGAGAAGAGAAGGGCAAGTGTGAAAATCTCTAGCACTTCCCGACCAGTAAAGGAACTAGGATGTCTGTCGGGGAGTAAGAGAACCAAATCTCAGTGATAGAGGCAGTGCTGATGAGCGGCACAACCCTCGTTTTAAAGTGTGCGGCATAGGAACTCCTCTGGTGTTTTGAGAAGAGTAATGTCACGTGATTTTTCCTGTAGAAAACCAACTGCTGCATCAAGTGCAGAGCATATGTGTAAGGACAGAGAAAATCAGGGGTAGCCTAGGCAGAACGGTCAAGGCAACATGACTCTTGCCCATGTCATTGCAATATAGATGTCAATGTGCCCGAGTACAATGATTTGCTTGTCTGATAGTCATGTAGGATCAAAAATAATGTGACAGGTTATTGAAGTGCCTTGCTCATTTTTCTGATACTAAGTAATACAGTTAGGATTGCTCTTGTAAAAGGTCAGAGTTCTTAGTCCAGTGTGAACTGAGCTAAATGACACCGTCTTCTAGCTAACTGTTGAAACACTATATGGCCAGCTGGGAGATACCAAAGTATCACTTTTAGAAACTCTTGCTGTTAAGAATGTTAAGGATTTATTTATCCCTGGATAGGCTCTAATGTCCCACCATGGATTCCTGGATTTGTCTGTTGAAGTGAGGAGAAGGGGTTGAGAGAGCAGGTTTTGAGGTGAAGTGTCAATAAGTAAGAGGGAGACGATGGTCCAGTAAGGCTGACTTTTAGTGGCAAAGTAAGGCAAAGGCTTTTAGTGGCTGGGAAGGAACAAAGACATTGAGAAGGGGTATAGGAAATTAACAGCAACAGAACCGCGCCTTCCAGCAAGCGAGCAAACAAACAGAAACCTATGCTCAATCCATATTTCTATTTCAGGGCTCGTAGCATCCTAACTTCTAGAAAAAGCTAGCACCCATGCTTGGGCAGAGACTCACTGAACAGCAACCCTTACTGCAACTCCTGCTGCCCAGTGTGGTTTCTTTATGGAGAGGAGCTTTGCCGCTGATCTCTGCGACTCCCTTCAGTACATTCTGTAACATAACAATGAAAACACTTTGGAGGAAAAAAAGCTTTAGTTATTTTTTGCAAGGAAACACTTTAGGCGAAAATAACACTAGTTCAGATTTGATAATTGTAGAGAAGGCAAGAAAGGGTAGAAAGGAGTTTCCTTGAATGAGATTGAAATTCAAAAGAACTAAGACATAGTAAATGCCACGGAATGAAGGTGGAGAAACTGGAGAAATTTTATGCCACAGAGCAGAGTGACCTGAGATTTAAATTGTTACTATTTTTTTTTCTTCATTTTGTTTCTCCAGCTTTCATATGCCCTGACATGAAGTCTTCATGGCTTTTAAGATCAAAATCACATCGAGTCAATCTTTTGAAAGAGGTTCATTGCGACGGAAAACATATTTGCCTGTGTGATTCCATTTTTAATTTTATTTTCAATATATATTGAAATGCTGTGATTGCATATATTAAAACTAATATCATTTTAATTAATATATATTAGAAATACAGTTGGCAAAAGTAAGGCGATAATAAAATGTAGGGAAGAAGATTGACAGTGGAAGAGTCCCAAACCTAAAACAGTGAAGTGTTAATATTTTTAAAAATTCATTATTGATTAGGCAAAGATTAACAAAAAATTTTAGTTATGCTAATGAAGAGAAAATAAAAAATGATTCAAGTAAAATCAGAATGAATAGGGAGACATTACAAGTGATATCACACAAATACAAAGAATCATAACAGAGTAATTTAAACAAGTATAGGCTGAAAAATTGATAACCTGGAAGTAATGAATACTTTCCTAGACATATACAACCTATTAAGGTGGAAGAATGAAAGAGCAAATTGTAAAGGTTATAATGAGAGAGGAAAATGATGCAGTAATAGAATAAATATACTAACAAATAAAAGCCCTGTACTTGAGGCGTTCACTGTTCAATGCTACTAGATATCATAAAATTAGCCAGCATCAATTCTTCACAAACTATTGAAAAATGCCAAAAATCAAATACAACTTCAAAACTATTTTTACAAGGTCAAAGTAGATAGTATTCAAGGGCATGACTAGAAAATAAAATCTCACATGACAAATCTTTGATAAATGTAGAAACAAACTCAACAAAATATTAGCACACCAAATTCAATAACATAATCAAAGGAGCATTCGCTATGATGTTTCAAGTAGGATTTATGCCTGATAGGCAAAGATGGTTCAACTTACGCATATCAATAAATGTGATATACCACATTAATAGAATGAAGGTCAAAATTGTGGGGACTATTTTATCAGGTTCAGAAAAGAAGTTTCCAGGGTATAGTATGTTTTCATGATAAAGCTATCCTAACAAGGTAGGCATAAAAGGAATGCAGCTCTATGCAACAAAAACATGTATGGGGATCTCACCACCAAGCCCATCATTACTGGAGAAATGTTAAAAGCTTTTCATTTTAGACAAGGACAGCTAATTTATCCACTGGCTGATAACTTTTCTGTGAGTAGCTAAGAAATTCAAAATCGAAAAGGGAAAGATAAAATTAGGGTGGATGTGGCCTCTGACAAACCTGTTAGGAATCCCACATTTGATGGAGTGCTTCTGCATAGGTGTCCTGGTAGTCAGCTCTGGCTGCAGGCCTAGAAAGAAATACTCATCAGCAAACAGACAGTGTCCTGGTTTGTGTCTAGTTGTCCCCCAAAGCCTGATGCAATCAGTGGGACAGGCTTCTAGAGTCTGTGATCAATTTATGATCATCCAATGTTGGGATTGTGAGTATGACAGCTACACTCACCCTGGGGTGGACAGCCTGAATGCAATACAAGGGAGGGGTAGAGGCTTGCTAGTGGTCTCAGCCACTACTCTTCCCTTTGCACTTTGCTACTTTCTGCTCCTATGAACTGCTGCCTTCTGCCGTGCGCCACTCTGCCTTGGGTCCAGCTGAGTATGGACTGAAACCTCCACTAACTGTGAGCGAAATAAACCTTTCCTTCCTTAATGCAGGGTGTTAGGTATTTAGTCCCTGCAATGAGAGACAAGTAACTGAGACAGACAGTGAGTAGATGAACTTTCAGGTGATTTTTGTTCTTAGTCACTGAATTCTGGCAGTTAGTGGCAAGTTGACAAAACATGGCAAGACATCTTCCTCACGAGCTCTACCCAAATTGCAGATTCATAAGCAAAAGACATGTTGAGGTTGTTCCAAAGCAATGGATGATGAGGCCAGGAGCCAGCGCTTTTACTCTGAAAAGAGGAAGGTCTCCTTCCCACCAAGGATCCGTTTAACTTTTAAGAAGTAAAAGGACAGCTGAAGACTTGCTAGAGCAGACATGGCTTCTTTGTCCTTTGGCTAATTTCCTTACATAACTTGACATAAAATATTACTCTCAAAATAAAGTCATTAGCTGACAGAGTCAAAGAAAATGTTAAATGCTACTTTAAGTTTTAAAACATACTAGAAAACATTAAGGCATACATCTATCAGTATTCATCTATCTATCTATCTATCTATCTATCTATCTATCTATCTACCATCTGTCTATCTAATCTATTTCTATGCCTAATTGGTCTGTCTATCTATGTATATTTGTCTGTCTATTTGTCTATCTGTCAGTTTCTGTCTGTCATTTGTCTTCTAGCTATTATGTATCGATGTGTTCTACCAGTCTACACCCTCTTGTGCCTTTCTCTGACAGTCCATCTTTGAGATTTGGCTTCATCAGTGCCCCCCGTCATACTCAGTCTGCAGTGGGCCCAGGCCTTGTGTGTGTCTCCCAGTTTCCATTCAGCAGTCACACATGAAGTTCAGCAAAACAGAGATGGTCAGGTTTCTTAAAAAATAGCCAGAAATTTGAGCATGCATAACTCTTGGGATTATTGCTTTTGCTTTTTTTCATCATCAAGGAGTTATTATAAAATAGAGAGAAAAACATCTAGAAAGACAGCATTTGTTACTTTTTACTGGGTGGTTTATTTTTAGGCTTGGTGGGTACTGATATACCAGAAATGAAAATTTGGCATAATATTTTGAAAGGTTCTTTGCATTAAATTCTTGCTGTTTTTTTTTTTTTTTTTTTTTTTTTTTTTTTTTTTTTTTTTTTTTTTTTTTTTTTTTTTTTTTTTTTTTTTTTTTTTTTTTTTTTTTTTTTTTTTTTTTTTTTTTTTTTTTTTTTTTTTTTTTTTTTTTTTTTTTTTTTGTCTCCTATCAGGTATTGCAATATAATTTTGAGTGACTTGATGGGAAATAAAAATTCAACTGAAACCAGGTATAGGGGCATATTCTTCTAATACCAGTGCTAAGGGGGCATGAAACAGGAAGGTTGTCACAAATTTGAGGCCAGTCTGGGCTACAGGGTGAATCAAAGGCCAATCTGAAATACATAGGGATGCTTTATCTCAACAACACATCCAATACAATACCAAAAATTCAAGTTTATCATCTACATAATTCCCTCAAATCATTAGGAGGCGAAGATGGTGATCTTCGGTTACTGTTCACAACTTTCTTTTAGGAAATGGACTTTTGGTCACATATTACCTCTTCTCACACCGCTTTCTTTTGAGCTTCATTCATAGGATCACCAAAACATATTGAAACTGATAGAATTTTTTTAATGGATGAGTTTCATGAAGATATTTTTTCATAAACATCATGAAGATATTCTCTGGGATAAATTGTACCATATTTTGTCTTAGAAAATGAATCTGATACTCTACTTATCAGATACTTCATTTACCAGGGGCTGGGGTCTGGTCTTATTTACTTTTCTCCTTGCTGGGATAGAATATCTGCCTGATAGTCCCAGTTTTATGGAAGGCAAGTTTTTTTTTTTTTTTTTTTTCCTCATTGCCCCGAAATGTGGAAAGAAATAGTATGAGTAGAAACTAGCTAGTTTAACAATTTGACTGCCTGGGAAATTTTGTGATCCTTACTAAGAACTTTGGGTCTTCCTACACATAGAGATTCTTTGTTACTTCCATCAGAAAACATTTCCTCATGTGTTACGTACTCAGCTGCAAGAGAGTAGAGAACTAAGGTTTAGGCATAAGGCTGGGTTTAGAAAAAATTTAAGATTCACAAGCTAATTTTTAAACGACACCGAATTTTTAAATGGCAAGCTTTTATATGGTAGCTTTTGCTTTGCCAGTGACACAAACATGATCTCAAGCTGGCTCATTTGTTTTATTATTTCATATACATTTTAAGGAAAATTTAAACTAAGTGACTAATCTGGGAAGATCCCAGGAAATGATATCTTTTATATTTTGTCTTGAACATCCCAACGTACAAATCATGAATTAAACAGCAACAGATGTTACAGGAGGCAAATTTCAAACTCAAATATTCAGAGTTTTGAAGGCTAATTTTGTAGGGGAGTTGATGCATAGTTAAAGAAGGAAACAACCGGGAACGTAGAGAGAGAAAGGTAAAGGTTGTAGGCTGGAGAGAAAGTCAGACCGAGATGGCCTCTAGGTAAGCATTAGTTTAGCCAATAGGAAGTTCCTTTAGTCAGCTTTCTTTTTCTTTCACTGTGACTTAATCCATGAAGTGAATAATATGCAAGAAAGGAAAGTATCTGGCTTTTGGAATGAGAGGTTTCAGACCATGGCTACTTAGCATCGTCCATTGGAGTCTGTGGCTGGATAGGGCATCTCTGTGGAAGCATATGATAATAAAGGGCGCTGGCCTGATAGTGGTGGGGGAGCAGAAGATAATTGAGAGAAAGGGTGTGATCCTGACTTAGTTACTTTTCTCCTTGCTGGGACAAAATACCTGCCTGATACCCACAACTTTAAATGAGCCAAGTTTTATTTTTGCTCCCAGTTTATAATCCATAGTCCCCTGGCCCCATGGCAGAATGGCAAAGCAGACAAGCACAGCAACAAAGGGTTGCTCACCATATGGTGGCAGGAAATATAGAGAAAGGCTGAAGAGCTGGAAAGAGATAAGCTCCCCAGACTACATCCCTGAGTGATGCCATGTTGCAAAAGCAAACCAGATATAAACTCCCTGATCCTTTGCTGAACGTCACACCTCTGTGACGCAATAACCTTCCAAAAGCCCAGCTAGGAGAGCCTGAGGTCTTGAGGAGACATCTAGGTATAAACCATAGCAGATCCCAGCCCCCCTTCGATGACATAATCCCAAGCTCACTTCCTTCCATTAGGTCCACTCCAAAATGTTCTTGGACAGGTTGACAACCAACCATTTAACATATGAACCTTTGAAAGACCCAAGATCCAAGCTATAGTAGCAATGAAAGAAATTCACAGTAGCAACTATGGCTCATCGGGATTATTAGGAGGCTCCAATCCCTGATGGTAACTTGGAATCACAATAAGGCTTCCTTGATATTTGAGAAATCATGTTCTAGTGGAGATCTACTGAAAGTCACAGATTATCCTGTAGGTTCCTGAGAAAGAGTTGATTTACTGAAAACTGAAAGTACTGCGCTATGAAATACAGAAGACTTGGCACTTTATTTGAGATCCACTGTTTAGATTTCCTAAAATGAGGCTGCATTTAAAATAAAGTGAACTGAATCTGACTTCTTACATTACAAAGCCTGTCAAAACAGCAGTAAACTCAATATTAATTTAAAAGCAAACTATTAAAGTTTCCTAAGTACAATGAACTGGCTCTAGGTGTGCTGAACTTAAGTCTTACAACATACAGTGCTGTGTATAAGTGGTATTCGAAAGCAAGACACTTAAGCTACTTCACTAATTAGAGTTATTCATAAAATTAGTAGTTTAAATAAAAGCATTTTCAGGTAAGTTACAATAAACCATCAAAGCAAACAAAAATTGAAATGCACATTAACTGCGTAAATATTTTTGGTAGATTGAACCAGTCTCTTATCCCCAAGTACAGAAAGATAAATCAAGAATCTTATTTCTGAGAAGAGACTCTCGAATCAAGCCCTAGAGCAAAGCGCTAATTAAACCCTGTGCTTGCCGGATTTGTGCTTGACCAGCGAGAGAGGAAGCAAGGACCAAAGCGGGATAAAGATGATCCTGTTGTTTTTTTTAAAACATTCCCATCTGATTTAAGTAGACTGAAACACAGCCATCTAATTAACTGAACCTTTTTCCCAAAAAGTTTTGGGATTGACAATTCCATACTGATTTTAAATGGCTTTGCCTCCTAGCAATATGAAAAAAAAAAAAAAAAAAAAAAAGAAAAAAAAGATAGTAACCTCTTTTCTTCTCTCATGACCGTTCATGAATACATTTTTATGGGTATAGTTCCAGGTATAGGCCCTCTGAGGTGAGGGATGACAATAAAAGCTGTCTACTTGGGGCCAAAATCCACTATAGAGCCTACAGATTCACTACTGCAGCACTTATTGGCATCAATCATTAACTCATTCCATTAATTCATTTGTTTTGCTAAGCATATAATTCAAAGCCCTGTCTACATCTGAGGAGATTATGATGGAGTCAGCCAGAAGCAAAAAGTCTTTGGAAACATGAAATTCTACAACAGGGCACAGCAGAGGGAAGTCTGTAAATCATTCAGGAATATGAATAGCTCACATTAGGAATGTCCAGGAAGGCTTTCTGGATGGGAGAACTCATATATCTCGACCTTTTTCTGTATGTATTTAGTACAGGGTCTATAGGGGTTCACCACAGAGATTGGACTCACAGTGATCCTCCTGTTGTCAGTCTCCAAAGCCCTGGGGTTATAGGTGTGTGTCACCATGCCCAGTCTCAGTTGCCATCTCAGTGTATCCTGGGTATCGGGTCTGCACAGCCTTCTGGGAACAAACCCTGGTCCCCACGTCTGCCTAAGTAGGTGCTTTAATCCACTGAGCTATCTGGCCAGACCTCATATCTGGACTTTTGAAGAATGACTACAAATGAGCCAGAGTGGAAGAGCAGAATATTCTAGGATAAAGCTTCATGCTTAGAATTACCCAAGTGTTCAAGGCTGAATTCGTGGTAGAAAATGTGGGTACAGTGCAGGAAGGAGTGCAGGATCATGTCAGAAAAGATAAGGACGTTGAGGCTGACCATCCTGAGAGAATTAGAAATTAGATTGTCCCCTGTGCTGTACAGAGAGTGACAGAAAGATGTCTGACAGAGAAGAGACACGGTGACACTGAATCTGAGAGAACTCACTCTGACAGAGGGAGAAGGATGTGTGTCTCCTGTGTGATGGAATTTGTTATTTAATGGAGGCTGTTGCTGTTGTGTTCATTTTGACTGTTTTATTTCCTCCCTATAATGGAAGACTTTCTCATATATTTTCTCTCAATCAATCTTTCTCAAAGCCTCCTAAGAGTCTCGCTTCATGCAGCAAGCTGCAGGAGTTGTTAGTGACAGCTTACAGCATCAAGCTCCCATGGTTCTACCCTTGAGGAGAATTTCCCCAGCGTCTCAGCAGCAAGCACATTCATTGTGCCTGCAGCATCCGAGGATTTGGTTCATCCTCCCCACGTAAGACTGGCATTTTGCTTTTGTCTCTCAGGCTTCTGTTGGTAAAAGAGGGACCCACTCAAATTGGTCAATTGGACAACAGCTGGATTAAAAGATCATTTATAAAGCTTTGCACAGCACGGTGCTTTCCTCCACACTGCTGTGTAAGAAATCACCCCAACCTTGGAGATAGTAAATACCAACCAGTCTAGTCTATGCATAGTTATCATTGTGTCAGCCAGGAATAAAGAGTACAAAAGAGATGAAGCTTCAATGGCATTAAGGGTACAATTAAGGACACAACTCCCTGAGCTTTGGCTATGAAGGCTCTGAGCTGTGGGAAGCATGGTGGGTGCGGTTAACCTTATTTAAAAGCATGTGCACTTACAAGTATTTCATCATCGGTGTTCCCACCAAAGGAGAGCATATATAAGATCTTTCCATGAGCCCTGGGTAGTTGTAGTTGTAGCCCTGGGTAGTTGTTTCAAAGTTGTAGGATCAAAAGACCTTCCTACAAGATAGTGGGGCTTGGTATAGGAACTCCTAGGGTTCCTAGCACATGGTTCCTAATAAAAGAGCAGAAGCTGGGTAGTTCTTTGTGCTGTGGCCTCAGAAGTCACACAGCACTGACTCTGCTGCCTTCTACCAGGTCTGCACAAGTTTTTATTCCAGGTTCAAGCAGAAGTATATTAAGCTTCAGTGACAAGAGAAATTTCAAAGAATCTGCACATCATTTAATCTAACCCAGCAGGGTGTATAGAAGCTAATGGAGATAAGATAGTGCCCTCGGGCTTGTAAGTCTATGTTCAAGAAGCGAAGGAAGAGATAATTCGTCAGATGCTGAGCTGCAGGAAAGAGCTACGTAGCAAGCCAGAGCTAAATAAGAGTGGAAAGGAAGAAAGAGATGGCAAAGGAAGCCTCTGGTCTCATACTGTCTGTATGAAATGAGGTTTCAAGGAATTTTTGCACATTTTAAGTGAGCACATCCTGTAATCCTTTCACCAGAGATTTCACTAGTTGTGTTTCAATCATATTGAATTATACAGTAGTAATAAAGGAAACGGATTCACTTGTTTGGCCTCCCTACTGGCCCAAATCACCCCCATAGATGAGCTTTGGGGGCTAAGAACAGGTAGGAGAGTTGGAAGTGGATAGATGATACCTAACATATCTTAGTTCAGTTATTCAAAATTTTGTCCTTGGATGTGGCATTTGACCAATGTCAAACACACATACATCTGTAATTCTTACCCTATGTAGCAACAAACATAAAAGACAAGCTATATTTTATATAGCATGGACTTACAAATTGTGTTTGAATACCAAATGACTGATACATAGCTTCATAAATGAATAGACAGTTTCTCTTTATGAGAATCTTGCTTTCAATTCCATGTAGATTTAAACATAAGGTACTAGTACCTACTGGGTAATGAATAAGTTACATTGTTTTCACAAAACATAAACATTTAAGCCATTAAATCATGGAGAATTCAGCAGCTTTCTATCAACAATGTTCAAAATGCAAGCAGCCATGAACAGAGATTTATTCATAATAAATAAAGAGACCATGTTTCTAATTTTCAACGTGAGTCATTCAGGATAAAGGAATGCTGGGGCTGCGACATTCTATTGGCCATGGTCACTCAAAGCAAAACTGCCTTTTCTGCATCCACAGCATCCTTGGAACCTCTGCTTTCATTAATTTTCTAATAGAACACTGGGAGAAACTTCAGGAAACAAAGGGAGAAATTAAGCTAGTCAGACAAACTCTAAGCTAATCTACAAAATAGATTGAGGCTTGGGGAGGCAATGTAATAAATAAATCACATAGCACCCTGTTATTGCATTTCTAGCAGGCTGATTTATACAGTAGCAACGAAGAAACTAAAGATGAGTCACTTGTTACCCAGCACATCCTAGGAGAAGTGATAAGAAGACTGAAGGTACTGATCATTTGTCATCCTCTCTACCTAATACTGCTGAATGGTGTATCAAAAACCATAGTGTATTCACCTATGTAATGTACTGTAGAAAATGAAATTCTTATTTCAAGAGAGGAAAATGTTTGGCCAGAATTGTAGCTCCTCTATAGGGCAGTATTCTAGAATTAAATACTAATCAAAAGGGATACCTGAAGTATCTGTTAAGTGTTTGACCCTGAGACGCCCTCAACTGACTGTATTTTTACTTGAATGATGCACATACGAGGCTCCTTCTGATCTTCCAAGGAATGCTAGTTATGACTGAATAGCTCAAGTAAACATCAGATCAAGGGCAGAAGTGGAGAATCTCAGGTTTTATTCTGTGGCTGTTCCTCACAATCATTTTCAGTCTATATTTAGGTACGGCATTAAAAAACATGAAATAGGTGTGACTTAGTATGATGGAAGGAGGCAGGAGGGACACTTGGAAGATAATTGGGGGAAAATATCATGCACACACACACAGAGGCACACACAGAACACACACACACACACACACACACACATCTTGACTTAGTTTTTGGAGCCACACTTGAAGGGACATTCAGTGGGGGTGTATAGTGTAATAAAGTTGTGGGATCAGACAGGTATTTTCTTTTCTTTTTTTCTTTTTTGTCTTTTTGAGACAGGGTCTCGCTATGCAGTTGAGGCTGGTCCTGAGCTCACTTTTGTAGCCCAGGCTGGTCTCGAACTCGCACCAGTCCTCCTGCCTCAGCCTCCCGAGTGCTGGGATTACAGGCGTGAGCCACCACGCCCAGCTAAGTATTTTATTTTCTAATGAATCATAATAAAAGTCATTTTGCAAACTTATGTAATACAGTTCTTAAACATAGTTCTGAAGAATTAAATGCTGATAACTCTTTCTTAAGTTGGGTGTGAGGACTTTAGAAGGACAAAATTGTGTTTTTGGGTTTTTTAAAATGTGTTTGATACAGGGTCTCACTATGCAGCTCAGACTCAGTGAGCCTCCTGGTTTTAGCTTCCCCAGCACTGGTAATTGTAATATATAGGCATGCGCTACCCCATCCAGACGTAGTGGTTGGCTCAGCATGCCAGGGGGCAGGGCTGATGGCACATGGTGCCAGGGATTGAACTCCAGTCTCTGCACTTGCCTACGCAGGCACTTAGTCCACTGGGCTATCTCGCTGGCCCTAAACATTTGTGATTTTGTACCCCAATTAAATTTCTCACCTGTGGATATGACCAGCAAATCATACTATTCTTAGATGAGAATATTGCTTCTATTTAATTGATGCAGAGAAAGGGAATACGTTGGAGAGGCTGATGGAGCCAATCAACACCAAGACTAACTACTGGGGTATAGACGATCCTGTGCTATGGGGAGAATGGTCCAATGTATTTCTTGGGCTAAATATTTAAAATATTCAAAGACATATTTTCATCAGCAAAGAAATGCATTGCAATTTGGAGTCATATATTTGAGATTTGTGAGTTCATAGGTCAGTATAATTTATAGTTTGGAGTCACATAGTAGTTTTAAACTATATTTGGCTAGCCTGTTTAGGAATATTTGAAAGTGCTGCTAAAATGTGTAATGTTAGTTGCATCATATTATATCAGGAAGGGATACTTATTATTGAAAGCTTAAAAGTACGTGACCATATGTAGTTTTAGGATCCTATGCTCTCTGTTATGCAAGGTAAGATAATTAATCCATTTGTTTTATGGATCTCTTACTTACCTGTCTTGTTTTTATTTTATTATTTTATTTATTCTACAGCCTCTGTAGAATCATAGACAGCTTTCTACTTCAGAAATGGAGCAAAGATGACATAGGTTATTTCTAGCTTCAAATTCCTTAGAATCCATGCTGGAGAATCAAGGGTCATCTTCCTGGGCTTCCTCATTAGAGAACAGCCACTACATAAGCCATGAAACTACCACTTCATTTGGCTTCTGTAAAATTAATGATTCTTTCTGAGTTTTAACTTCCCTGGTCTTTGCTGCTAACATTTATGATTTGAATGATTTCTTCCAAGATGATGAAATCATCATTTTACAGAAGTACAACACACATTTCACTCTTTTGCTTATTTTTATGACTTTATATTTGGGGCATTGAAACTATAGAGATACTGTCAGGAATAGTTCATCACATATCCGTATGCATCCTTTGGCTACTAAGTAACCACTTTTTCACATCAGTCAATTACTCATGAACTCATTTGTTCAAAAATCAATTATTGATCTCTTGTGTTTGATACTGTAGTTACTATAAAAATAGTTGGCAATAGGATCTTTCTTTCATGAATTTATTATTTCACAAGAATAATAAGCAATGTGCTCTCAGGCTTGTGCTTATTACTCATATTTCAAATTCCACTTATGAGTATTGAACAAACCTTATGATTTTTATTTGAATAGCTTATTTTTCAGTTGTTGGTTTTCAACAATAAAATATTGAAAACTGCTATGCATGATTCCTTAAAATTGCTATGTATCTACAGCAGTATAGAATAGGTCGTGTGAATAAGGCACACCAGAATCACTCTAGGGTCTGTACAACAAACTAGATTTTCCCACTCTAAGCATGAAAATAACTTGAAAAACCTTCACCAGCTGAAAGTTCATTTTTAACCTACAGTACTCATTGCTTCAATAAGTACACAATGTATATATTAGTAAATAACAAACCTCTGATGATGTGACCAACTTAGCCATGAGAAAACTACTTAGGATGACAGGAATGTAGTCTTTCCTGACAATCTTCTTGGGAAAATTTGTTTCCCAAATGAGATACATTCAGAGTTCAGAAAGTCACTGGAATTTGTGACATAAGGTTTCTACAGTATACTTTCCCAGATATATGTAGCTAAATGATGGGAATAAAATGCTTACTCAAGGACAGTTTATGTAATAGATGTTTCTTAGATAAACGGAGAGAGATTGATGCTTTTCTTAAGGACTCCACTATTAGAAAGTGCAAAGTTAACATTAACTTATATATGTTTGTGAGAAGTAATATGAATATTTAGTGATTCTCTTTGTCAGTTCCTGGGTCCTACCTAGATGATTTTGTGTAGTGGATGGAGAGGATCTTCATACAGTTCACTTCTATTTAGTATAAATACTAAGTCCAAAAACTGTAGAAAAGCGTTTGAGTCCCATGTATGTGAATGTTACAGAAAGAACAGGTAAAGAACAAAAAGTGGGTTGGACTCACATGAATCCAAGTAAGAGATAGTTAAGAAAGTGAGAAAGTGAGGTACGTGCGAGAGAAGGAGACGCCTGCCTTACCAGAAACCTTGTTGCTCACTAGTGAGACCTTGCAGAGTCTCCTGGAACCGGAAACATTTTTGATCTCTGGCAGGATTATGAGCTCCTTAAAGGTACAATGCAAAATGCTCTCCTGCAGGCAATTTGAAGTTAAAGCTCCTTTAAGAATGTTCAATTTTTCCCTACCTTATTCATCCATGCATTTGTTTCTCCCTTTCTTGACTGTATTCTCAAAGATTGGATTCGAGGGAAGCATCCGGGGAATTCTCCAAGAGTTGTGTGGGTCTTGTTGTTGGGGCCTTACTTTTATCTTTGCAACGTTTTTGAATTCTCTGGAACTAGCGATAATGCTTTTGCATTTTGCATTCTTTATGAGTCTAGTAATATATGGGTAAATAATTTTGTTCAACTTTAACTTCTTTAGACCTCTGACACTGACAGTGAAATATTCTTTCTTGTACCTTTGTTTTATTTCAAAATTTATGACTAGAATTTGTTATGGATTATAATCTCATTTTAGGACCTATGCATAAATATGAATCAACTTTTGATCCCACTGAAAGTGCCTGGTACCTTTTGTGTTCACATAAATTTCTGTCATATCCTAGATAATTTGGCCTTCCACGTTGTCATTTCCCTTAGATTCACTTATCCGTTCCCTTCTTCGCATTGTCAGATAAGGAAATCCTCATTATTTTGCTTCAGTAATGGTCTGTACTAACATTTTATCCAAATTCCATTGCCTTCTTCTAATTTAGGCTCAACTACTAACTTTGATTAACATTTTAGCCTTGTTGTGTTCAGGTAACCATTCATAGCAATTTCAAGGTAATATATGAAAAGCTCAGCATTGATCATGTTACTATATTTTTAGAAAAGTTTTTATGTAATTACTACTGTTTGCAGAGCAAAATATACACTGCAGAACCTGAGATCAAAGAGTTTCTCTTACTTTTCTTTTACTACTTACTTCCTCGTTATGTTGTATTACTCTGTTTGTATTTTAATGATTCTAACAAATCATATTGTGTCTAAAGTAGGAACACACCTGTTCATTCTGTCTACTCATATTGAACACTTTCTCTCAAATCACTGACATCTTTAGCTTTACTCCAAGGTCTATTTTGAACTCTACCTTCATTTTGAGAATTTTTTTTGTCTTCTGAATGACCAAAATATTCTTATTAGCACATGAGTATTATAGCAGGAACAGATATCAGAAAGATGGCAGTGATCTCTTCAGAGTTCTCAAACTCCTTTATTACATCCTATCTTTATCTCTGTATTTGGATTGCAAAATCATTGTGGACAGTGATTATACCTTATTCATACTTTTAGTCTCACATTATGTAGCATCGTTTTCAACTCTAGTAGTTTTGGTATATTAGAAAAATATATTTTCATTTCTTTTTAACTTATGATATTATAATGTTCTTTGTTGGACTGAATCAGTAAATTCAGTGGTTTAAGGAAAGGATGGATAAATGCTGCGGCATAATTGTGAAAACCATGCAAATTAAGAGATGAAGATTTGAAGAATTTACTTTAAATATTAAGAACAATTTTTGTGGTCTGAAGAAAACAGTTGAGCACAGAATTTCAGATGATCATGAAAACGAGATTTCCTCAGAGAGGAGAGACAGAACAGAAAGAGTCAGAGACACCCAGAGAAACTACAGCGATAGAAACGATAAAGTGACAGGTAAAATAGGACGTGGGAGAGCTGTTCAGAGGAAGCCCGACACTACTGAGTATCTGTGATCCCAAATCTTCAGGAAGCTGAGGAAGAAAGATCGCCAGACTGGGTCAGACCAGGCAACCTAGCGAGGAGTTGTCTCAAAATAGAAAATAAAAAAGTGACAGGGTTATTGCTCAGTGACAGAGCACTATGAGCTCAATCTCTAGCACTGCAAAGGCAAAATGAAAACCAGAAGCTTCAAGAGCTAGACTGTCGTTATTCCTGGTGCGTTTCGTTGTGCATTCGTGCATGTGTGCTTTCCATGGTACACAAGTTGCAGAGCGGTAACACTTACAAGTCCGTGCACTACATTCCTCACTGGACCTGTGCTCCGGGGTAGTGTCACTCAGGTGGCAGGGAACCAATGTCTGAAAAAGCTGGTGACACAGAGCAACTTCATAGGGCTGTGTGGCATCGAAGCAGCCTCAAGCTTCGACCTGCCTCATAAAAAGCGCAGATGACAAGATGGAGACATCACGGAATGGGGCAACTTTTCTGATGCAGGGCAAGAGCCAAGACTTTGGTCACGATTGGTCCCAGAAGCATCAATTTCTCTTCGATAGAATAGGGAGGACTGTCTGATGCGAAGACTGAAGCTACCAAAACTTCCTGTGTCAGACTAGAGAGGGCCTGGGTAAGTGTTCAGTGGGAAGCATTTCCAACGGGGCACAATGGATTGGAGAATATGAGCAAGAGCATGCCGGGAAGAAACTGTTATTCAAAAGAGATTGTTAAGGTACAGATCAAAGATTTTCACATTTGGTGACAAATGAGATAAATGCAACATTTAAATGTATTATTTTAGTTATATTTAACAATGATAATTACCTTATGCACCTTCTATATGGCAAGCATAATACAAGGCATTGTAGATCTCTATAAAGCAAGAAATAGATCCAAACTTAGTGTGTAAAATAACAGGAGGAAGTAAAAGCAGTTATAAAAATCAAAGATTATAATGTTATTTATATGTGGTAATTATTGCTGTTTACTATTTTTTGCTTTGTTTTCTTTCTAGTACCCATATTGTATTTGGTTATATAGCTGTTTTTTCAGGAAAGGATGTCCTCTAGTCAATCTCAAGGACAAATTATCATTAGTGTAAATAACAACCCAATCCCATTTCTTCCAATGCTGCAAAAGTTCATGACCTATTATGATTGTAATGAGAACTTAAAAAATGATACTGGGAAATATTTTCCTATTTAATAAATACTAATACTTGAATATAGACAATTGCACATTAACATTGTTTCATTTCTCTCTTTTGTGCGTGGTGGCAGTTTGAGGAAATGTTACAGCTATCTATGTGGTCATCAAAGCCTCAAGTGTCACAGAAAAACCAACTCAGATTTGAAGACATTTGTGCTCTTGAACCAATTTCAGCATGGTCTTCTGTCTTTGAAATTAACATTATCTAAATCACATCTCAAGCAATCCTTGTTAGTTCTCTCTTTTTACTTGAGGAATAATTGCTGAATTATAAACATAGGTCCAGAAGATTTCCAGAGTAAAGTATCTCTTCAAGAACGAAGAGGAACCCCAGGAATATGGTGAAGAAAGGGTACACCATGGATTTCCTATACTTAATCTAGTATGCTCTGAACATTAAAACACATCCAAGTCACACTTACTGAATGTACAAAATTATGTTTAGACAAGCTAATCATAAAAAGTAAAACATCTGATTTTGTAGCATTTAAACATGCATTCATTGACTGTTATCTTTGAAATTCATAGATGAAATTTATTCTTTTGTAAAGTTAATGTTTTTTAAAGATATATAAGTTTTTAAGTCTGGTCAGATAGCTCAATGGACTATAGCAGCTGTTTAGGCAGGTACAGAGACCAGGATGTGATCCCTGCTTGCTGCGCCAATCCCTGCTCCCGGGGAGCACCGAAAGGGCAACTGAGACTGGGCATGGGGGCCCCCACGTATAATGCTAGTGCTGGGGAGGCTGAAAACAGGAGGATCATTTAAGAGTCTGATGTGTGTAGTGAGACCGTGTAGACCCTGTACTAAATACATTAAAAAGTGGAAGTTTTTAAACTGTCATGTAGACAAGTAAACACACATATATATGCTGCATAGTTTAATATTTTAGGTTGGCTGACCTCTACATTTGAATGAGATGAGTGAGTTTTTCTAATTTGAAATCTATTAGAGATATAATTTTATCATATCATATAGTATAAAATATTATAATTTATTTCCTTGCCCACAGAAATTTTTGAGTGGATCTGTATATAGAAAGGAGGTTGCTAAATTTTGGGGAGTTTATATTAAATCTATATAATGAATGTTGAAGAATTTGTATCTCTAAGATACTGTCTTCAAACAAACCTAAATAAACCCTTCTTGAGAAAGATGACCAACAGCTATGTATGAAACGAAATGTTCAACACTTTCTAAAATGTTAAGAAGAAATCCTCTGGTGGCGTGGATGTATAATAACAGAATAACTCTGTTATTATGGAAAATAGCTGGTGGCTTCTCAAAAAATTTAAAATTAGAGTAAACGTATAATTCAGTAATAACACTTCTGGTTATACAGCCAAAGGTTATGAAATCAGTATATGAATGGAACATCGGCACTTCCATGTTTACTGCAGCATTGAGCACCATAGTCCAGAAAAACAAATAAACTAAGTGCCCTTCACTGGTGATTGGACAGAGGGGATATGGTACATATGCACTGTGAAATACATTTCAGCCATGAAAATGGGTAGAACTGGAGACCATTATGTTAAGTGACATAAACTAGCAAGAAAGGATGAGTTGATTTTTTTAAAATTTTATTCATTTTAATGTGAAAGAGGATAAAATAGCAATGAAACAGTTTCAAAACAGGTTAGTATGACAGTTACAATAATTGATACACTGCATATTGTTATTTTCCTAGTAGTTATTCAGAAGACAAGATGGAGACATGATATCTTGTCTACACAATAGTGCAAACCTTTCTTCTCAAAGAACCGAGAGAAAGTAACTGTATATCTATCCTAACTATCTTGTATATACACATGTATGTTTTTCACATATATAAAACAGAGATTATCCCACAGTGCTATGAAGCTAGAGTTTATTTTTTTTCATACGTGAAATATAAAAGATAGATTTGATGGCATTTGAGAACAGAATGGTAGTTACCACAGAGTGGGGAGAGTGCAGGAGATAGAAGGCTGGGGAAGAGTTGGTTGTTGGGTCCTAAGTTAGCATCATTGAGCATACAGAATTTCTGTGATTATGTGTTTGGTTACATGCCATTTACATGTGTTGAGTAGGAGATTGTTTTCTACCTGTATTTTAAAAAAATATGTATTTGGTACAGAGTCTCACTATACAGCTTGGACTCATAGTGATCCTCCTGCTTTCAGCCTCCCCAGCGCTGGGATCACAGGAGCGTGCCACTGTGTCTTGGTGGCCAGCTCAGCGCACCCTGGGGGTGGGGCCGGCGCTGCATGTGGTCCTGTTCCCTCTGGATGGCACTTTGGGCTAAGAATATGAAAAAAGAGGAAGCTCTGAAGAAAATATGCATTCATAAGAGATTTGTATTTCTCTCAAGTTGGAAATTAGAGCATTTTTATTTTCCAGTGCCAGGTACATATATCAAGCGTTGCATAATGTCTCACAGTAAGGCACAAAACCTGGCACCCACAGCTTAAGGGGGTCAGGATCGATTTGGGTTCACAGTTTGTAGAGGTTTCAGTCTTTAGTCAGCGGGCTCCAGGGCATAAGTGGAAGGGTGGGCTGAGGAAAGCTGCCGACCTCTTGCACCCAGGCATCCGCGAGGGAAGGGCAAGGCCAAGGACAAGATAAACCCCTCCTGGCCATACCCCAGGGACTGTCACCTTGAGCCAGACCCTGTGTCCCAACAGCAAGGCAGCTATACCACCCACCTTATCCAGTCACCTTCAAACACCCAGGCTTTGGCGGGCATTTGCATTCCAAACCATGAGGCATATTTGCAAGTTTCATGTGTCAGTTAAAAAGGAATTTAAATAGGAAGGAGCTAAAATTGTCTTTCAATCCTCCAAAACAGTATCTTTTCATTTATCTAAATCTGATGCACTTCATTCGTGATATAACATGTCAATCATATGGACCCTGCTCCTCTGCTCCCTGTTGTTGTCACATAGGAATGCGATGTGACTGCCAGGATAGGTAATTCTACTTCTTTTCTCATGTCAATGTCTTTCCTTCCACTATGTGAACAGATTGCTCTGGCTGGTGTCTCTTCTATAACAGCCAATAGCAAAGAGGACAGGGAATTTCCTGTGGTGCGCCTGCTTGCAGAGAGAATGTGCTTATTCTTTGTCTATTAAGCTCTATTCTTTCTCCATTGGCTTTGACTTTTTTATTTGGAAGATGCCCTTATCAGTCTCAGCAAATTCCTTTCTATTTGTAGCATTCCATTCTGCGTATGTGTGCAGTGTGCGTTGATATTTAAAGCTTTTTCTGTACATTTTAAGATCTTTTAGTTTTGTGGCTTATGCTGTTTATACGATGTGTGGTAGTAATTGATTTCTAGGCAATAAACATGCAATTCTGGACTAACTTCTATTAATTATGATATATAATTTTTGAACATTGCTGGACATTTCCTTCTCTGCTTATTCACTTGTTTAGTGATTTAAAAAGATTAATTTAGAGAAGCCCACTGAGTCTGAAGTCTTTGCTAGCACTCTGCCATGCTCAGCTGACACACATGGTAATTTTGCTAATTTTAGGAGGTTTTTGTACTTTTCCTTATCTCTTGTCAGACTTTCAGAATCATACTCATCTGTTGGGCTTTCTTAATTCCTTGTTAATTATTCTATTATTTCTGATGATGTCTTTAGTCATTAATCCATTCATAGTCTGATCCAATGATCCATGACTCCTTTCCAAAGACAGCTTTCCAAATCCTTCATTAGGGTTTGTTCTGATCTAAAAGGGGATAGCTTTGCTTATTCCCTGGTACACTAACTGACCTATGGTATAGCGTTTTTTGTAGAGATATCAACATTTTCTTAACGCCTTAATCTCCAAATCCTGATTGATTTTGAGAGTACATTTGGGGTTAATTTTCCACAAATTTTGTTTCCAAAAAGTCATTTCCTTTTGGAGGCATTTCACTGTCTTTTGTTCAAGTGGGTGTCTGTCTCTCTGAGACACTTCTGAGCCACTGCTTTGGAAAAGGTGTGAGGGATGCTTTTTCCTTTGAAGTGGGTCTGCTTCTGGTGCTTTGCCAGGTGCTCCGCCTTAGATTTCCCATGTAATGTGAATTTACACAATGAAATGTTGAATTGTTTTCTAGCCTAAAGCTATTTCTATTCATCCTGAAGCCTGAGTATTTTATTGTGGACATTAGGCTTTATTTTGCATAATCTGACATAGTTTGATTTTTAATCTGTAACAGACACAATGAAACAAACTTAAAGGTATAGTACTAACTCAAATTTAATCATTTCCCATTTTGACCTTCGCTCTGAAATTCATGCCACTATTTATATATTTGTCTTTTTAATCACATCTGACTATTCAGAGTTAAAATTATTGAGAGGCACTACTAGTAACTCAAAGGGAATGATAAGATACTCCTTCTATTTTAGAGATATTTTAGTAGCCAACGTTATTAATGAAATAGGATTCCATTGCCTTGATAGCTTACGTGTTCTGTGAATTGGAAATTATGCAGGACACAAGAGGTGTGCTTAGTATGTTGCTTTTTACAATCAAAAGAAATCTTTCCAATTTGTCTGAATAATTATCCGTTAAATTCATGATTTTATAAGATTTATTAAAAGTGAAAACATTATTTAGTATAATATTTAAAAATACTATGTAAGTGCACTGTCATTTGTACTCATTTAGTATAGTGACAGTCTTCATATGGAATAATCATTCTTAGAATAATCACATGATTTTATTTATTTATTTATTTTTGACATAGTTTAAGGAATAATTACAAACAAGTAATTACACCTTCAAGTATAATAATTATAAACAAGGAATAATTACAAATAAGGAATAATTACAAATAAGTAATTATACCTTCAAGAAGAGAGGTATATTCATGTGAAAATCTTCTCTTAGAGTTTTTATGGTAGATGGTCATTTTTTATAATATTGAAGATTACATTGATAGTTCATTTTATCACTGTCATTACCAGTAGTTTGGTATTGTCGATAAATGAATTATTTCGTAGGGCAGGCCAGATAGCTAATGTGAACTAAATCACCTGCTTAGGCAGGCATAGGGATGGGGGTTTGAACCCCAGTGTGTGATGCTGTCTCCGTCTCCAGGGCATGATGAGAAGGTGATCAAGACTGGGCGTGGGTATGCCTGTCATCCCAGTACTTAGGAGGCTGAAAACAAGAGGATCACTGTGAGTCTGATCTGTATAGTGAGACCCTGTCAACCCTGTACTAAATACATTAAAAATATGAAGAAGAATAACAAAAGCCAAATAAGTTATTTTGTTCTTATTCTTATTCTTATTCTTATTCTTATTCTTATTCTTATTCTTATTCTTATTTGTGTGTGGCCTGCTCAGTGCCCCCTGGAGGCTGGGGCAACGTGTGGTGCCAGGGATTGAACCATAGTCCCAGTGGTTTGCTTAAGCTTGCCTAAGCAGGCACTTTAGACCACTGAGCTATCTTACCAGCCCTATTTTGTAATTCTTTTTGGTTCTCCCTTTTACATGCTTTTTGGCATTATGATCTGATTGAATATTTTATACTTCTTTAGGGTCTTCCATTCTACTGATATTTCTAGACACCCTTTGATTTCATATTACAGTCTTTGTACCAGAACCTGGGTGGGACTTGGAGAAAGAAACATTTACCCCAATAAATCTGTGACATATAATTTATAATTAAAAATTCATGGCCTCTTCTTCCTATATGTTTAGTTTTGTGTACAGTCTATAGAAACTTTTTCAGAT
This sequence comes from Myocastor coypus, assembly GCA_004027025.1. Classification (NCBI taxonomy): domain Eukaryota; kingdom Metazoa; phylum Chordata; class Mammalia; order Rodentia; family Myocastoridae; genus Myocastor; species Myocastor coypus. Next base: position 61,630 of record PVJA010003105.1, read on the forward strand.
CAAAATAATACATTTTATCTGCTCTATTTTAGTGTGGAAGAACTTGATGCAGAGCATTTGAATAAATATTAGCTGCTATAATCTGAAGATTTACTTTGATCAATATTTGATTTACTGAATGTTTTTAATTTGTTGTACTATCTCATCGCTTAAATTCACATTGTGTGATTCAGTAGCAACAGTTTCTAGATTAAAAACATGTGTCTTAGGAAAAGCCATGTTTTATAGAAATGTAGACACTCTATTTACTCATGGTTCAATAAAAAATCTCAGTTTATTGAATTTCAACTCCCAATACAGGCACATCTCTTCAGCGAAGCCTTTTTCAATTTGGCTACAAGCATCCTATGCCAAGAGAAGCTTTCAGCTCAGAATTTCTTTTATTTGCTGATTTTTATAACTAATATATTTCTGGTGGCAAGAGTAAGTACAACTATTATTATACATTTTATATAAAAATATATATCTTTTTAGAATTTGCCAAAAGCAGCAATAACAATAACAACAGCAACACACTATAGTTTGAGATCCTTGGAGCAAGATACGAATACATATTTTCTTGTATGTCTCTTACCTGTAACAGTAGATATATTAAATTAATAGTCATGGTATTAATAATCTTGCTTATATCTCTGGATAAGTTTTAGTCAAATCTGAATGTATGGCATGATATAATTGGATAAGTATTAAAAGTAGAACAAAGCAAGGCATAGCTTTTGTAGATATCTCTCAGAGAGGAAATATATATATATATATATGATTTATTGACATGATTTCTTTTCATCTGATGATTTTAAAAAATTAGAAACACAGTATAGAACTATTGAGCTATAAGCGGTGTGTGTGTTTTTATATATGTGTGGTTAAGTTTACTAAACACTGCCTATCATATTATGGGCTGAGTTTGGCCCCACCCTCTTTGGAAGTCCTATGTTGTTTATCTAATTGATAGTCAAGCAATCAGTATCCTTTAGGCAGTTCAAATCTAACATAAGCAATATTGAATCCTTCCACACATAGCCCTTGTTAGGTACTGAATTAGGGCCTGGCGTTTGTATGAAAGACACCATGGATCCATACAAGAAATGATTCTCTCTTTCCTTTTCCTCTGTGCTGATCAGAGTGGTCTTTGTTTAGCTGATGACCATTGTGTTCCTCCTCTTGGTACACTTAAGGACCCCTCGCCTCCCATGGGGACTGGCACAGCTTGCTTCAGTGTGCTCTTTGGTTATTTAGTATCCTCCACCTTCCAGGGTGCTCTGAGAGGAAGTGCAGCCCAATGATCAGCTATGCTGGCCCTAGTCTGTCCCTGTCATTACCCAATCTATTCCTGCCTCTTTAAAGGATGGAGGTAGACACTGTGTCCAGCCACTTAATATGGGTGAGAAAGAGGTGGAGATCTGATCCCATGATTCCCAACATTCCCAACTTCTATAACTCTCAATAAGTTGTGATGAATACCGTTATCCCTGTCAAATATTCCTTGGTTTCTCCTCGCTGTCTTTCACGGAGATGTAGAAGCTGTCAATCCAACAGTTACAGTCTTCTCCCCTTTCACTGCATCTCCGGCATGACAGCTGTGGATGTCCTGCCACCTGGCACCCATGTGAACCAACTGTATGCCTAATAGCCTCTGTATAGGCTTCAGTCTCCTTACACTGCTGACGTTAGTTTAAGAAGGCTCTGTCTAGTGTACCGATCTCCCCTGTGCTACCACACAAATCCTAAATAAGCCCCACTGCAGTGGGCCTGAAATTGGCTCTTGATTTATTTCTTGGGTAGTGTGGGTTCTGAACGTCCTATAAATCAACTTAGGATAGCAAGTAGTGTGTACACAGCAGTGCCTTTAAAAGAATGATCAGTGATTACAGGGGGCTTTTGGCCTTGAAGTAGTCAAGAAATCAGCAGCCAGCAAAAATCAGCAGCAGAGAGTAGCAAGCAGCAGTCTTCTGACACATCCAGAGCAATACAGCGTCAACCTGAGACAGTAATCAGTGGCAGCTTCTATCAACTAGTCGTGTCTGCCAATAGCTTCTAGCTTTAGCTGAAGGTGATCTGTGGTTTCAGGGCTGCTAACAGAGCCTTACTTTGCCAATTCAGGATTTCTGTCTGAACTGAGTAGAGGAACTATCAACTGCTTTGTGACACCACTGCCTTCCAGGCTAAGCACCTCCAAAAGCCCCACCCTTCTTTCACCAACAAAGCAGCATAAGCAATTTTCTGCAACATCACCCCTTACTCTTTATATTCAACCTGTTAACATTTCTAACTTGAATTTCTAAAATAGCCTCAAACTCATGCCTTCCCTTAAAAATGAATAGCTCTATGGTGATGAAACATATCATTGCTCATAAAATGCCTTCCTTGTATTTTTTCTAGGTATGGAATAGCCACCTACTAAGTCACGGATGAGATGATCCTTTCATTTTCTACCTCCTATTTTTTGTTCCTGTTGTTCTCTATGTCATTAATGACTTCATACATCAACTGAGTAACTCATTTAATTTTCACCCTCTGATTTAGAGAACTCTGCTGATTTTTCCTGCATGCCATTTCTTCCTTAACTTTATGATCCCATCATCAGAGGGCCAGGGCTTGAGGTCCCTCATGCTGAGGAAGAGCATTACTCCTCCATAAGAAATCTTTTAAAAGTATTGTCTTTCCAAGCACTCTGTCCTAATCACTCACTTTGATGCAATCAATAGTTGTTTCGTGGTGGTTATTGGTCTTGGCTTTAAACACTGAGCCCTACCACTTAACTCAACTACTTAACACACTCTGAACCTTTTCTATCTGGAGCTATCTCTCCAGCCCGGCATACACTTTTCTAATCATGACCTGCATTCAACACACTGCCTCGAACTCTAAGGCTTTCTAGCAACTGTACTTTTACATGCTTGACAGGTAGTTATGTTTAAGTGATTAGCTCTTCCTTCAAAATATTTTTCATCTTTAAATTGCTTTGCGTTTATGTAGAAAAAGTGCATAAAACATCCTTAACAGAGTCATTGTGAAATGTCAAGGTTTTTCTCATTAAAAATATATATTGAAGATATAATATCATTATAATACTGCAATATTCTGAACCTGGAATCTTTGGAACAAAGCATTTATGTGTGAGAAAAAAGTAGTTTTATAAAAGATGAATGAACATAAGAGAAGAGAGGCTATGAATGAATCTTATAAACTAGACTTTGAAGTATTTGATTTTAAGTGGACTCTATTACATATAGCTTAATATCCGAAGACCTTGAAATATTACAAAGAATCCTAAATTTCAGTGTCATAGACATTTTACTGCCTCTCAAGGGATTATTAAACCAGTATAAGAATTATTTTACTTACAAAATAAAATATTTCATAGCTATTGGCCATGTGGATAAACAGCAGTTAGGGAGCTTTGTTCAATCAGAATAGAAGTGCAAATATTCTGAAGCTGTTACTCTGAGTCCTATGGATCTGTGGTAAATGGAATGTGCTCAGAGGGAAAAATTCAGACCCTCATATTTTGTAGAGTCATTCCTCAAGAATACATAAGGACATTTTGTTTCAATTAGTCCACTTCCAGTCTAGTAAAAAAGATGATGTTCTTAATCGAAATTTCTGATTCATACAAGCAAAATAATGAAAGATCTAGGACCAGAGAGATGGCTGAGGGGCTGAGAGACTGGGATTCAATCCGGGGCACCATGTGCAATGCAGGTCCCACCCCTGGGTACCCTGAGGTGGCCATCTAGTCCTGGCATTGTGGTGCACATCTGATACACTGAAGATAGGAGGATCAGTATGAGTTCAAGCTGCATAGTGAGACCCTACACACACACACACACACACACACACACACTAATACTAACATTAATAATAGATTTGCTTGTGTAAATTTGTTTTCTATTACTTTTTGTTTTTTATCTTTTCCAGGCATGCCTTTGAAGTCTGAAGACAGAGACCCACAATTCATCCACTTGTCAGCATTTTATTTTACATTCAACTTTGTTATTGGCCTACCCCTTGAAAAAACTGAGCTCTGATTTGGGTGTCATGTGAACAGCAGTTATAGATTTCATTCTACTTTCATTCTACTTATAATTTAAATATGGAGGATCTATAATAAAAGTTTTCTTATACTTTCCAGTACTAGTGCCCCAGTACTACTTGAAAAAAAAAATAACAGATTCAGGTATAAGAATAGCAGAAAAATAGAAATGATCTCCTCCTATAATTTAGAGCTCCATAAATCTGTGGTAAATGAAAAATGTTTGGGAGCAAAATTTCTAATGTTTCCTGATTCTATATTGTTGCATTAAAAATAATTAGGAGTTCACTTTTGTATTTTTTTTTTTCACTTTTACGACCTACTTTTGACTGGTGTTAGTCACATAGACTTGTATAAAATAATACCATTTTTAAGCATTGTTCTGGGGCTGGGGATATAGCTAAGTGGTTTAATCATCTGCCTGGCAAGTGGAATGACACGAGTTCCGTCCCTGGTGTGCTATGCTTTACCAGCCCTTGAACCCAAGGTGTGCCCTTCCAGCCACGGAAACCAGGTGTAGTGGTGCAGGCCTGTAATGCCAGTGCTGGGGAGGCTGAGACAGGAGGAGTATGAAGAGTCCTAGTGTTCCTCTAGGAGCATAGCAAGATTCTGTACCGAATTAATAAACAATTTTTTTAAAAAAAAGCATTGTTCTTGAGACTGGATCTCATTTACTAAGTATGTGTAGCCTGAAGCAAAAGAAATACTTATTCTGTATATAGTATGTCAAAAATATGAATGTGAATTATAGTCGCAAGAATAATACAGTGGAGAAGGTATTTGTCCCTCTATTGACTGAGTGAATGAGGTCTGTAGTAAGCCTGTCCACAATTGCCAAATTTGGGTATCAAACATTGGCCTTTCTAGTTCCAAATTTTACAATCCCCAATTTAGCTCCAACTTTCATGAAGTCACATACAAGTTGTGCAGGGAAAGGAGAAGACTGAACGAAGTACAGATGACATTTTAGGAAGTTGGGGACAGGAGAAGTGAGTCAAATAGTGAACATGAGCGTGAGTGAATAAGCTATATGCCATGTTATTCTTCGAAAAATAATCTAAAATTATACAAAACTATGCTGAAGACAAACACATTAAGCAGAGAAGTTGATAAATGAATTTAAAAGTCCTCAACAATTTTCCAATTAGGCATATATTTCTGAATTACACGTGATTCAGAAAAGAGGGCATAATGAAAGCTATGAAACATTTCAAGTGACTTAGATTACAGCAAAATGCTACCTAAGAAAAGAATATAGATTTCATCTAATGCTATGCTTTGGTAGAAACTTAATCTTAAATTATCAATGATGGAAAAGTGGAAAAGAAATAAGCTAAGCAGTCATCTCGAAAGAAAGAAAAAGGCCGGGCGTGGTGGCTCACGCCTGTAATCCCAGCACTCAGGAGGCTGAGGCAGGAGGATCAGTGCGAGTTCAAGACCAGCTTGGGCTACAAAAGTGAGCTCAAGACTAGCCTGAACTGCATAGTGAGACCCTGTCTCAAAAAGACAAAAAAAAAAAAAAAAAGAAAGAAAGAAAGAAAGAAAAAGTCAAAATTCTAGTTCCCCAAAATTGTAAAGGAGGAAAAAGTAGAGTGCAATAAAAGTATAAAATAGCTCAGGTCATCATTAGTAAAGATAATAACATCCCAAGTTTGTTTTCCTAGAAAATTGATAACACTTGTTGAGTAGTACTCATTACATCTGAGAAGAAAAATAAGGTGTGCGCAGCAGCATCAAGAACAAAGAGGAAACCCCAGATATGGTGGTAAATGCCTGTAACCCCAGGGCTCAGGAGGCAGAGGCAGAGGCAGAGGCAGAAGGATCACTGCTAATGCGAGACTAGTTTCATTGGTAAAGTGAGTTTAAGACCAGCCTGAACGACAGAGCAAGACCCTGTCTCAAAAAGACAATCCCCTCCAAACACCAAAACAACAACAACAAAAAAATGAAGCATTGCAACCACCCCACTGATATTAAAATAATCACTACAAAGATAAACATTAAAAGTGTAATAGTACACTACTGTATTTTCCTAAAGAAATATGTGAAACTATCAAAAGGAAAAAAACTGGGATGGGGTAAGGAGAAAAGAAGAGAAATATATATATATATATATATATATTTAATTTTAAAGAGAAAAATAATACTAAAAGCTATATAGAATGTTAAAACAAGAAAACAAGAAGATCTATCATATAAATATATATATATGATTGATCATCCTATATATGATATATAACTGTACTGAGATAATTGATAATTATACTACTAATTTCTATTAGTTCTTTCCAATGAAGAGATGTTATGTTTATATTGTTTGATAAATTTTGCATGTCTATATCTTATAATCTGAGTAATTACTTTGAAGATAACAATATGCAGTATAATAACCATTGTATATTTCATATCATCTTGTTTTTAAATTTTGTACAGCTTCTAATATCATTTTTCTCTTTAAAATAAATAATTATGGAAATTTAAAAAGAGATCTATGCCAGTAAATTATAACTATAATATGTACAAATTCTTGCAAAAGACTATATTTAAAAATAATTAGTATTGTGAATATTGATTTCACTGTCAAGTATTTTAAAACTTAATTTTTCATTCTTAAATAAATTAAATCTCCAGCTTGAAACTTCCTCTGGAAAAAGTATATATTTAGATAACTTACTGTTAAAGTCTAATAAAACTAGTTATGTTTAAAACTATATAAATTCAAATGACAGAAATAAACATATATATTATATATATATATATATATATATTTTTTTTTTTTTTTTTTTTTTTTTGCCTTTTTGAGACAGAGTCTTGCTGTGCAGTTCAGGCTGGCTTTGAGCTCACTTTTGTAGCCCAGGCTGGTCTCGAACTCGCAGCGATCCTCCTGCCTCAGCCTCCCAAGTGCTGGGATTATAGGCGTGAGCCACCACGCCCGGCATTTGCTGCTTTAGGTTGTTAAAATTAATTAATATATCAAATAGATAAAAGGAGAAATCTTTACATTTTGACTATATAAACAGATAGAGGAACAGGATTTGATGATTTCAAAATTCACACAGAAAAAAATATCTTTAAAATTTCAGAATTAAAAAGACTCTCAAAAATAACTTGATATTGGAATTTTACAAAAAACAACAGGAAAAATCATATTGATGATGAAATGCTGTCAGCAAAATAAGTTTTCCGAGCCTCAGGAAAAAAGTAAAAGAGATTTTTTACAGATAAAAATTAGAAGATAATAATTCATAAGATACCATTATTACTCTCCAACAATCTCATTTTGATCTTGCGAACCATTTTTAAAATTTTTCTTTTCTTTAAAATAATAAAAAATGAATGGTTGAGAAAAGTAAAGGGATCTCAAACAGCAAAAATATAAAATAAAATTAGAAAGGAAGTAATAGAAACACTTTAAAAATACAATGCAATTGTGTAAATCAAAATGATCTAGAATACAAAGTACAGTTATGGTTATGGTTATGGTTATGGTTATGGTTATGGTTATGGTTTGGGTCTTGTTGTCCCCGCAAAGGTATATGCAGTCATATGGCAGACATCTACACTTTGTGATTAACTCACGATCCAGCCCTCAGATTATGGGAGTGAGTGCTGCTGGGATTATGGGTGTGAGTGCTACGTGCAGCCTAGGGCAAATAGCCTGGATGCAACATAACTTTCTCTTTATTTCCGTTGTTGCTGCCACTCCTCCTCTTTTCTCTTCTTCGTTGTCTTCTACTGCCATGAGCTGTTGTCATCTTTCCATGTGACACTCTGCCTTGCATCCGGCTGAGTACAGACTGAAACCTCCACAAACTGTGAGCTAAGTAAGCCTTTGATTCCTTAATTCTGGATGTTGGGTATTTTGTCAGCAAGGAGAGGAAAGTAACTGAGTAAGTGCCTGCATAGGCAAGAACACGGGCCAGGGTTGGATCCCTGGCTCCACATTCCCCACTGACTCCACCTCCAGGTACACTGAGCAGACACCAAGACTGAGAGTGATGGTGCACACCGATAATTCTGCACTGGAGAGACTGAAAACAGGCGGATCCCTCTGAGTCTGAGCTGCATAGATCGACCCTATACAAAGTAAAAATAAGAAAAGAAAAGCATTATCATTTCCCCTCTTTTTTATCGTGGCAAAATTTACATAGTATAGTATTTATATTTAAGTCACTTTTTTCTTTTGCATGTATTTTCTTTATTACTTTTAGTAAGAAATAACAATATGATAGCTTTCAAAGTCACTTTTAAGTGGTCATGTCAATGGTACTAGAGACATTCATATGTTTGCTTTACACCCACAGCCATTCAGGAACTTTTTGGTCTTTCTAAGACGCATTGAGTCTTAGAAACACCCACTGAGTAGTTTTGCGTAGCTCTCTAATCTATGGTAACCACCATTTTTTGCCTCTGTCAATTTCATCTTCATAGTTATGTAACTGAAAACTGAATCATATCATGTGTGCCATAATGTCTTCAAGATTTATCTCTTTAACTGCATGAGCAGAATTTCTTTCTTTTTAAGGCTGTTTAACATTTCACTGCATGTGTACACCAATTCTGTTCAGCCATTGTTCTGGTATTGACTAGTTTAAAAGACTCTACCAATACCTTTTAGAATTATCAAAATGCACAAGAGGCTCAACAAAAATAGTTTTTCTTTTCTTTTTTTTTGGTGGGACCAGGGTTTGAACTCATGACCTTGCACTTGCCCAGCAGGCACTTGTGCCTCGGAGCTATCTCCCCAGCCCAACAAAAATAGTTTGAGTTTTTTAATTAGCAAAATACATCTAGAAATATTTAAATAAATATTTAAAAAGAGGGCAGTTGTACCATCAGAAAAATATTATAGCATAAATTTTAAAAACATTTAAATACTTTATGGATAAAAGCATTTATCTTATTGGAATCAATTTTGTAAGTCTTAAATATATGTAGAATATTTAAAATAATGGCAATGTTTAACAATTTTTCTATTACCTATTAGGTCACAGATGTTGTTAAAGGAATGTATAATTTCCTTGATGATAATATGATGTAGTCAATATTATCATCTAAATTTTATAAGTAGGGCGGTACAGGCAAATGACAACTTTTTCATGTCTGGCTGGAAGTGGTTGTAGTATTCTACACATCAGGACATTCATTTGAGAGACTCTGAGCTCAGACACCAGAAAATATGAATATTTCAATGATAAATAGGGATACTCATTATATAAAAGTGGAATTTTAAATTGGGCTTTGAGTTTAATGAAGATTTAACATCAATGCTTCTCTCTACTTGTAATAGATAACTTTTTAAAAGTATATAAAACTGTCATGACTAGCAAGAAAAATTTTGAAGTACAATAACAGAGAGAATGTTCCTAAAATATTAAATAAAATAGTCTGTTATTATTGGGGAATAAGATAAAGGAGTAGAAACCTCAAGAATGGTGCTATTCTCTGAGAAGATATAGTATAGTTAGTGCAGATAATGGAATAATTGGCTTGGGCCAGCGAGACAGCTCAGCCATCTAAAGCACCTACTTAGGCAAGCTCAGGCAGCATGAGGGACCTCAGTTCAATACCCGGCATCCCATGCTGAGCCAGTCCCATCCCCAGGGCAGGCAGGCTGAGCTGGCCATAATATAAATACATACATACATACATACATACATACATACATAAACTAATAAAGTTTAGAACAGTTGGCTCATTTTATACGTAAAATGAAAATCTATGTCTTTCTTAGATCCAAAATACAATCAATTACGATTTGAGTGCGGAGGAAACATTATAAAGCTTTTACTGGATAGAATAAGATTTTCTTTTTGAATTGGAGATTTTTTGAATATACAAAATTCCCAAATAATAAGATGAAATGAACTGTATCATCTATTTTATTACTTTAAAAATGAAAGTTTGTATTCTGATAGACTAGAGAGTTTGAACAGGGCAGTTTTAGCAAATTTAAATTTATAGGATTTTCAGTCTTTTGACAGCCTGATAAAAGAGAAGAAATGATATATTTGATATTCACAACGAGTAGGAATTATAATTGTAGACATAAAATAGATCAAGTAAAATTACTAGAGATCAGGATGTGTTACTCCATAATTATATATTTGAAAGCCCATGGGAAACATCTTAAAAAAATAAGCTTGTCAAATTTTACAGTGTTATATATTTTTAAAAATTTACCAATTATGTGGAAAGAGAAGCTTTAAGTATTAAACCTTCACTAAAGTTAATGTCCAATTTAAAATTGATGATTAAAGTATGAGTTTGTCTTATGAAAATAGTAGAAAACCAATTATTTTAATATCTAGCATAATTTATAACTTTAAAAATTTCTCAAACAATGTGCAATGAAATATTTGTGTTTGTAGAGCAGTATTTCAGTGTTTTTCAAATTCTGGGTTCTAATGAAATTTTATAAATCTTAAAATTTAATGAGGTCTCCTCAACTGCTATTATTATGTGAATCATACCCTACCTTTCAAATTGTACATTGAGATATTTAAAAATAATTTTATTACTTTTAAAAATAAAATATGTAATGCATTACAATGAAAAGTATTCTTGAAAAAATGAATATATATATTTCAAATAAGACAATCTTAAACTGTTGTCATTACTTCATTTGTCTCTTTTTAATGGTTTAATAGAAAGTCATACAGTAGCAACTCAATTAACATATATATTTCTTTATTCAGTCTGCTGCAGTGTAGTGTTTAGACTAAAACATAAAAAGAAAATTTGGTCTCTCTTTGATCTGTAGTTGGAAAAAAGAATGCATAATTTGATAATTTTTTATTCACATAATTACAAATAATTCTTAATACTTCACCCAAACTTGATGGGTGACCGTATCTAAAACATTAATTTCTCTAACCCCTTTGCCAACGATAACGTAGCTGAGAGTGTTTGGAGTTATTTCTCAATATTCTGTTCTGTTCTTTTGATCACAGGTCTTTTTATCTTTGTTATAATTTTAAAGCAAGAGCAAGAAAAATAAAAGCAATGACAGAAGCAGGGTGACATGTAACAATACATACATCGCAGATTTTCAAAACAAGAATAGCTGATTAACAGTGATTGATATGTTATCTATTTTTGCCATCAAATCTGTAGCTCAGATTAACAGGTATAGTTATGTAAGATGGGATATATGATTATTATCACATGCTTTCAAGAAATCTTTAATTTTTGCTCTAGACTCTCATTTTTCTTTTATTACCTTTAAAAAAACTTTATCTTCAAGAAAGTATAGTAATAATTCATATGGCATTAGAAGCGGTACATATTTAGAATACCAAAATGACAGGTATTTCAATAATGATTTAAGTATTTCACATTGCTGTCTTCAATGTAGTTGCTTAGTTCACAGATATAAATATATACAGTTAGTCAGTGTAAGAATTGTATCCATTAACTTCTATTTTCCAACACCTGATGGAAATTCTTAGTACTATTTCCTTATCCAACTCATATATATATATATATATATATATATATATATATATATATAGTTTGCCCCTACCTTATTTCCTAACTTTTCTACTTTCTCTGACTTTGTTGTTCAATCCTTAAATTCTGTTACCTTCAATTTATCTATGTTTTTTATACCTTTCAGGTGTTATTTCTTCTTTTGAGGAAGGAGACAATCTGATATTTACCCATGGGGTCTGATTTATTCCACTTATGAGTATAGCTTCAAGTTGCATCCACTTACCTATGAAGGCTTTTAGTTTGTTTTTTGTTATAGTCAAATAATACTCCATTGTATAAAAAATACCACATCTTTTTGATCCATTCCTCAGGTGATGGACATTTTGATTGTTTCCAACATTTGGCTATCTTAAGCTGTGCTGCCGTAAAAATGGGTGCACATATATCTTATATGATGTCTTCAGTTCTTTTGGGAAAATTCTCAGAAGGGAGAGAATGAGTTTTAATGGGATTTCCAGTCCCAGTTTTTTGAGGACTCTCCATCCAGATTTCCATAATGCTTGCCCCAGTCCTCATTCCCACCAACAGTGGATAAGGGTTCCTTTTTCCCCACAGCCTCTCCAACATATGTTGTCGGTTGATTTTGTTATCATAGCCAATCTTTCTGGGGTGAGATGGCATCTCACTGTTGCTTTAATTTGGATTTCTCAGACAGCCAGTGATATGGAACATTATTTTCATGTATTTATTTGCCTCTGATATTTCTTCCTTTGAAAAATATGTATTCATCTTAGATGCCATTTTGAATTGGATCTTTAAATTTTGGGGCCCTGATGTTATTTAGTTCTTTACATATTCCAGATAGAAGATCTTTGTTGAGGTACTTATTAGTTAAGCTTTTTTGCCCCAAATTTGTATTTTGTCTCTTCACTCTGTTGGTAATTCCTTTTGATATGCAGAAATTTCACAATAAGAGGAGCTTCTAGTTAATTCTTTCAAGCATTTCCCATGCAGTTTGATTTTTGCTCATGAAAAGCTTGCCTGCTACTATATCTTCAAGATTTCTACCTACTTTCTCTTCCATGAGATTTAGCGTTTTGCTTGTAATGTCTAGATCTTCAATCCATTTTGACTTTAGTTTGGTGCATGGTGAGAGACTCGAGTCAGAATGTTGACAGCCAGTTTTTCCAGCACCACCACCACTTGTTAAAGAGCCTTTTTTCCAGTGCACTTATTTGGCCACTTTGGCAAAGATAAGGTGGCTGAGTGTGTTTGTAGTTGTGTCATTTCATTTATTCCATTGTTCCTATTTTTGCCAATACCATGCTGCTATTTATCACAGTACCTTTGTAGTATAATTTCAATACAGGATTTGTAATGCCTCCTGACTTGCCTTTTTTACCTAGCATTGCCTTGGCTATATTAGGTGTTTTTTTGGTTACAAATAAATTTTAGGAATGATTTCTCTAGATCTATTAGGTATATGAGTGATATTTTGATAGGGATTGCATTAAATATGTAAAACACTTTTGGAATTATTGGCATTTTGACAATGTTGGCTCTTCCTATCCAGAAACAAAGAATATCTTTCCATTTTCTAAAATCTTATTTGATCTCTTTTTCTAGAGTACTGTAGTTTTCATTGGATTGACCTTTTACTTCTTTAGTTATATTAATTCCTAAATATTTCTTTTTCCATAATTCTATAGTAAATGGTACTGTTTCTCTAATTTCTCACTCAGTGTATTTATTATTTGTGTAGAAGAATGCTACTGACTTTTGGGTATTTGTAACCTGTTATACTACTGAATTTGCTTACTAATTCCAGGAACTTCTTGGTGGAGTTTTTTAGATCTTCCAAGTAGAGTATCATGTCATCTGAAAATAATGATAGTTTAACTTCTTTACCTATTCTTATTTATTTTATTTCTCTCTCTTGTGTAATGGATTTAGTTAATGAATCCAGAACTATATCGAATAGAATGGTGACACAGGACACCCTTGTCTTGTACCAGGTCTGAGAGTAAAAGATTTCAGTTTTTTCTGCATTTAGAATTATGTTAGCAGTTGGATTGTCATAGATGGCTTTTTATTAGATTGAGATAGAGGCCATCTATTCCAATTTTCTCTAGGGATATAATTATGAATGAGAAGTGGATTTTGTCAAAAACCATATCTGCAACAATTGAGGTGATCACATTTTTTTTTGGAGTTGGCTCTGTTGATATAGTGTATTACACTTACAGATTTGCATGTATTGAACCATCATTGCAGCCTGGGATGAATCCTACCTGGTCATGGTGTATAATCTTCTCGACGATTTTCTGAACTTTATTGGCAAGAACTTTATTGAAGATTTTTGCATCTATGTTCATGAAGGAGATTACCCTGTAGCTTTTTTTTTTTTTTTTAGTTGAATTTTTCTCTGGTTTTGACATCAGTATAATACTTGTCTCCAGGAATGATTTGGGGAATATTGCTCCCTTTTCAATTTCATTAAAGAGTTTGAGGAGCATTGGGATTATATCTCGTGTAAATTTCTTGGAGAATTCAGCTGTGAATTCTTCAGGACCCGAACTTTTCTTTGATAGTAAGTTTTTTTTTTTTTCATTTCATTTGAATTTCCTTGACTAATATTGGGTTATTCAGAGTACTTATATCTTCTTGATTCAGTTTTGGTAATTTGTACCTTTCCAGGAATCTGTCCATTTCTTCTGTGTCTCCTGTTCTGTGAGGGCAAAGATTTTCAAACTAGCTATTATGATCTGAATTTCCACAAGGCCTGGGACAATTCAGCTCTTTTTATTCCTTATTGTTTGAATTAGAGTTGCTTCTTTCCTCTTTTTGATGAGGTTAGCTAGGGCTTGTCAATAGTATTTAATCTCTCAAAGAACCAGTTTTTTGATTCACTCACTCTTCGTATTGTTTTCTTTGTCTCAATTGTATAAATTTCTGCTCTAATCTTTATAATTTCCTCCCGTCTTTGGGCTTTTGGGCTTGCTTTGCTCTTCTCTTTCTACATGCTTGTGGTAAAGCATTAGGATATTTATTGTTCCTGTGTATTTTCCAAATGTGTGAGTTCAGTGCTGTAAAATTTCTTCTAAGAACTGCTCTCATTGCATCCCCAAAATTATTATAGTTGTGCTTGAATTTTCATTGAATTGCAGATGTTTAATTTCTTGTTTCATTTCTTCTGTAATCCATTGGTTTCTGAGGAGGGTGTTATTTAATTTTCATGTATTTATGGCTTTTTTGTGGTTTCTTTTTCCATTTATTTCCAGTTTCATTGTACTGTGTTCAGAAAACATGAACGGGACAATTTCTGTTTTCTTGCATATACTTAAGCGTGACCTTTGGACCAGTATGTTTTATATTTAGAAAACATCCCATGTGCAGCTGAAAAGAATATGTATTCATATGTGGTTGGGTGGAACACTATATATGTCCACGAAGTTCACTTGTTTAAAGCTTGGTTCAGTTCTGCTCCTCTTTGGTAATTTTTTGTCTAATTGACCTATCTTTTTGGGATAAGGGGTGTTAAGATCTCCTGTTAAGATTGTGGTATTGGATGTTAGAGTTTTCATGTACATTAGGATGTGTCTCATATAGTTAGTTGGGTGCGCCTGTGTTTGGTGCATACATTTTTATGACTGTTACCTGTTCTTTTTTTATTTTCCCCTGATCGGTATGTAGTGGCCTTCTTTATTTGATTATTCTTAGTTTAAAGTTTAGACTGTCTGCAAAGAGGTTTGTTGCTTCTCCTTTTTTCTGAAGTCCTGGGGCATGTAGTATTCTTTTCTGTCCTTTGACTTTCAGTCTATGAATTTCTTTATATGTTGTGTTTCTTGTACACAGCATATTGTTGGATTTTGCTTCCAAACTCCCTCTTCCAGTCTATTTCTTTTAATGATGCATTGAGTCCATTTGCATTGATAGTTGTAATTTACTTGTTATTTGTATTGACTTATTTTTGACGTGTTATTTTCCTGCTGTTGGTTACCTGTTTTTCTCCTGCGTTTAACCGTTTGCCCTATTCAGTGGCTTCTTTCCATTCTCATTTGTGGAGTTGTGGTCGTTGTGGTCCCTCTATAGAAAACCTTTTATAGGCTATGTAGGGTTGGCTTTGTTGTCATGAAATTCTTTAGTTGTTCTTTGTCATTGAGGTGTTTCACTTCCCCATTAAACTTTAAAGAGAGTTTTACATGGTATATCAGTAGGGATTGGAATTTATTTTCTTGCACAACCGGAAGTACTTTGTTCTATGCTGTTCTTGACCTGAGGGTCTGTGAAGAGTAACCTGCTGTTGTTCTGATGGATTTACCTCTAAATGTATTCTATTTCTTTTCTCTAGTGGCTTTTAGTATACTGTTCTTCTGCTGAATTTCTGGTATCCTGATTGTTATATTTCTTGGTGGGGTTTTAATTGGGTTGATGTTATTGGGAGTTCTATATGCATTGTTTACATGAATGTCAGATAGTTTCCCCATATTTGGGAAGTTTCCTGCTATTAGTTATGCCCATATCCTTTTTATCTCCTTTTTATTGACTCCTTTCTCCTTGTTGATGCCTATTAGTCTTATGTTGTTCACCTTTGCTTTCTGTTGCAGACAATGAATTATTGTTTCCTGGATCCTACTTGTTTTTAAGAGATCTTTTCTTACCTTTTCACTAGCTGCAATGTTGTCTTCAAGGTCTGAAGTCTATTTTCACTTTCATTCAAATGGTTTTGCCAGCTTGTGATTGAGATTTTAATTTCCTATGTGTCTCTTTGAATCTGCTTTATGTATTCTATTTTTTTTTGTGTGTGTTATTCATTCAAGGATTCCATCATTTTTCCATTCTTCTGTTTTTTTTAAATCAGTGTCTTCTTTAAAAGCACTTAGTAATTCTTTCATTATTGTTGTCCTTTCTTTCTTTCTTTCTTTCTCTTTTTTTCTTCCTCAGATTGTAATCTGATTTCCTGTATACCTTTTTGCAGGTGTTTCTTTACTTCAGATGCACTTATTTCACGAGTGTGGCTTCCAATTTCTTCAATGTATTGTCTTTTACATTTGTTCTAGGTAGGGTCTCAGGGGCTGAGAATGCATTTTCTTCCTCCTCTGTCATTTTGTGTAGCATACTCCTCTTCCCAAGAGAGATTATGTGGTTAAGGCAGTTATAGTTTTGTATTCACAGTGCTACAAGTAGCAACATTCATAATGGGTAATGAGATTTAGCAGTTGAAAAACTTTTGTAACTACTAAGTTTCTATTTTAGACCATAAGAGCAAACATTGTGACCGTATACCTAGGCAGATATTAAATTCGAAATTTGTATTTAAATTGGTTCCCCTAAATTTTGTTAGATCACTTCCCCTTCATGTACCTGCAGTCTTTCGGGTAGACTAGTTCACCCTGGTTACCTATTTAACCTTCTCTCAGTAAGAAGAGAGTGAGAAAGAAGATGCTGTCATAGACCTAGCTCTAGCAGTGTGTCCCAGCTTATGAGGTCCATGTTCTCTAGATTCAGAAGTCTAAAAATGTGCACTTTTCACTCTGAGGAGCATTCATGACTTTCATGAGTCCAGAAGGTAAAAAGCTACTTTCTTAAAATGTTGTCTCTCTCACTGTGTTGAGATTTGCATTTATAAAGCAAAACCAACAGGTATAATAGCTGCATATGGATCATACAGTGTGGAAAAACACTGATTCTCCACCATTTAGTGGCAGAAAAAGGAAAATTGTGAAAGCTGTAAAGAATAATATGCAATTTGCCTTAGAAGATTGTAAACCTCCTATTTTTTTATCTTTTATTCATTTTAAGGGGAAAAAGGATAAAATAGCAAATTTAAAAAATGTTAGTAGGCTAGTTGCAATAGTTAATACATTGCATATTGTTGTCTTTATAGTAGTTGTTCAGAGAACAAGACACAAACATGACATGTTGTCTAAATAATGTTAGTACATATCTTTCTTCTCATTGAACTAATTCAAATTAGCTGTATGTCCACCCTAATATATATATATATATATATATATATATATATATATATTTCACTACAAAGTGTTCTTTTATTTTTAATCCTTCTTTTTTGTTTTGTCAGAGATGGGTGTTCCATTGTAGTCAGAGAAGCTGTATTTGGAGAAGTCTTTAAATCACTTTTTCATACTTGAAGCATGTCTAAAGATTATAGTTATTTTAATTCAGCAAAATAATCCAATATAATCCAATAGTCTATAATAGTAGTTAACCATCCAGCAGAAAAGTATAACCACAAGGTATAAAGACTAGTACCATATTAATATGCTGAGCTATAAAAGGCTCAAACCAACAACTTCCGACAATTGCCAGTTCTCTGGTAACCTGCTTTTTAAAAAATATATTTAATACAGGATCTATAGGGTCCACTATAAGGATCAGACTCATAGTGATCCTCTTGTTTTTCAGCCTCCCAAGCACTGGGATTACAGGCACACAATTGCCAACTCAGCATGTCCCGGGGGCAGAGCAATCATGGCATGTTGGAAATTGAACTCTGGTCCCTGTGTCTGCTTAAGCAGGCACTTTAATTCGCTGAGGTATCTGGCTAGCCCTGTAAACATCTTATGAAGCTTTAAATTTAGAGTAATAAGACAGCATCATGTGTAAGATACAGGTCATAGAATCACATCACATAGTAAGGTTCCAGAAAGAGATTAAAGTCTATTATAGAATGAAATAAATTTAAAACAGTAAGTTATTTGATTATGTAGGACAAGAGATGGTTTGTTTAATTATGTTACTTTTCTAATTATATCTCTGTTTGTGTGGAGAAAATGCCAAATATACATGTTGCCCAAAATGCCATATGTCAGATAGATATCATCCAGATTTGAAAGGAAAAAACAAAAGATGAAAAATAATGAAGAAAAATTAGAATCGTATATTTGAAAATTTTTTACAGTGGTAGAGTCCATCTAAATAGTACTGAAGAAAAATAAATTGCATACATAGAATTTGGAAGAAAATCTCATAAGATAAACACAGAACAACAAAAAAGTTAAGTTGGTATAATAATTATTTCTTCTCACAATGATTTATCAATCTCATTAAATTTTTTCCCAAAATTGATAAGACAGAATAGTCAACATTGAATAAATATATGAACCAACCACTAACAAAGAAATTCAATGTCTAATAAGCTTGAGAATATTAGCAGTCTTAAACTAAGAAGCCAATTTCTCTTATTTTATGTTTTTCCATTGAAAATTTTTCAAAAAGTGATAACTTCAGTGTATTATAAGAGGGAATTTATAAATAGAAAAAATGTGCAAAGTAATCCAGCAAATGTTTTTCAAACAATAAAAAAATAAATTGCAAGAACAGAAGTGCTACTTGAGATGAACATATTTCCTTTAGGAATAAAAGAGGCTGAAAATAATCACTTGTGTATGAAACATACAGCCTCATTTATAGGGTCAAATCTTATACAATAAAACTCTAAATGTCTTCGAATAAGAAAGTATTACAATATATAGTAAATTCATACAATGACTTTTTTATACAATAAGCTAAATTACAGAAGTTAATAACACACATACACACATATGTGTGTATATAATCTCACATACATGTATATATACAGATTGATATACAGTCAAGAAAAAAAATACATATATAGTAAAAATTGTACTGGATATCCTCAAGTTGTTTTTTATTCAATCATTGATCTCTCCTAAGTGAAATTCACAATAGCTGACTGAATAGTTCAGTTTGAAGTACTAATTTTGGTACTGTGTTAATTTTATGTTTGATTTTACCTACACATGATTGTATTATTTCTTTATATTTAATTCATAAGTTGCCTAAACTTATAGCAAGACCAAATCCTTTCCTTTGTGAGTAATAAACCCTTGTATGCTACAGATCCAGGACAATATCTTGCTCTTCAGTAGCTATTGTTTTTATCAATCCTAATGTCTCATATCTATACTAAGACTAATGAAGAAGTAAAAACATTTATTCACTTCCTTCATAGCTCAATAAAATTTTATGACATTCCCTTAGGGATTTTGCATATTTTTTGTATTTATTCTCTGTCACATTCATTAATGAATATATTAATATTCATTCATATTATTTCAAATGATATATTTCTTACATTTAATTATTTTCTAGTTTGTTGGCAATGGCATGTACAATTGATTTGTTATAATAGTTTATATAAAATATTTGCTATTCTTTCCTATTAATCTAGTAATTATTCTTTTCTACACTGAAATATTGTTATTCTTAATACTAGATGGAGTTGTCTATACAATAAAATGTGAAGCTATATACTCGTACTTCATTCTAAGGGGACTAGTTTTGCTGTTAAAATACTATTTACTAAAAAAAATGCTATTTACTTTGTGTATATGCATATATATGGGTGTACAGGTACATGTTTTTTATTTATTATTAAGAATTAATTTTTATATAAAAGTGTGTTGAGTGTATCCTCGCTTTAAAAGTGAAACAATAAAACTGTACAATTCCTACACTGATATAATAATTAAGCTTGTCAATCCATTTAAGTCACACTATTTATTTCTTTTTTTTTTTTTTGGACAGGGTCTTGCTATGCTGTTAGTTCAGGCTGGTCATAAGTAAGCACACTGTTTGGATGGAGTGTTATCACAGTATTTTACCATTATTATTAGAATTTCTCTCTCTTTTAATCTTCAGTGCTGGAATGACCTCCAGAAAACAGACAGAAAAGACCATATTCCAGAAAAATGTTTGGGAAAAATTTTGATTTGCAAACAAAACATTCTAAATTAACATTCTGAGATGAGTTTATATTCACAAAAGGAGAAAAATGTCTTTAATTCAGGAACAATTCAATAATATGCTTAGGTTTGTTTTATATTTTCACATAGTTATCAAAAATATGACCTTCAAAATAATGTATGTGATTTACAGGATAGAATTATGATGGTGGAAATATTTCTGTTTTCTTGTAAAGATTTATGTCTTGATCATCATTCCTGCCAGACAGTTTATAAATATTTTATGACAGATTACTTTTATCTGTGTGTTTGTTTTATCTTTTCTGTATATCTGACTGCTGAAAATACATGATCGTTGTCCTTAATGCCAGGTCATAAACCTGTTTACTTACTTGAAGCAAGAAATTGACCTTAAGGGATCAATTACAAGCTCTCTGAAGACAGAGGCACCTGAGATAAGCTGGACAATGGACTGACAGATTTTAAGATACTGACTTAGCTATTCCAGTTTTAGAAAGCATTATTTTTATATGTCAGAAAAGAGTTAAAAACCTAAATACATATGTGTATGTGGACGTGAACATATGTGTATGTATACACATTACTTGATTAGCTAAAATAACTACTTCTTGTTGTGAAGTGGTTTTTTTTTTGCATTTTCATTTTTAAGTTGTTGATTCTGATTATGATCATTGTGTTATGACACTGGTATCATTGAAGTAGAATATTTATGTAATGTTAGTGCAGGAATTATTTATATAGAAATAGAGGATGATTTTATATATATATATACATATATATGTATATATATGACAATATCTACAATATTTCAGACAATGTTTGGCTATGATCAGTGTTTTAATGTCAAATTTGGGATCCCTTATTCTCTTGAGGGTCCATGGGATTGATCTTCAATATGTTTAATTTGTCTTTTCATTTTTTTTGGAAAAAAATAATCAGACTCTTCATCTTGTATAATCCAGCTTATTCAGAAAGGCAAAGTTGAAAGAGGTTGAATGTTAAATATATAATTTCCATAAATATACAGATATCCTGTATATGTAGATGAAACTCTCAAGTCTTTCTTAAATAACTTAAAGTAGCACCCAAGTTTTGGGATAAATATATAACTATCATACAGACAGGACTTTTCAAAGACTTATAAAGGAAGATAAATAATATCATGAGATGACAGTCTCACATTGAAACAGAAAACTATCTGTCTAGTACAAATATAAAGAAGAACAAATCATAGAGGACAAGAAAACTGCAAATGTTGGTACTTCCAAGCTCAATGATTACTCTTACTTGCATTGCTCCTGAAGAGACATCTGTACTACTACTCAAGTACATAGAGGCAGATAGAGACAGAAATATTGTGGCTTTGTTGTGGAAAAAAGCAGAATGACCAGGTTTACAATGTTGGAGTTTTTCCAGCTTTAAGTATCTATAGAAACAGATATGCAGGTCTGTGCACATACTTTCTTCTTCTTCTTCTTTTTTTTTTTTGAGAGTGGGTGGCAACGTCTTTACTTCCACTTATAAATGATCACCGGCACACCAAGTAATGAGTTCTTGAGTCCTATCAGCTAATGAACATCTTTGTTTTTTGAGACAGGGCCTGGGTAACCCAGGCAGGCCTGGCTCTTATATGTAGCCCAGGCTAACCGCATAGTAGTGATCCTCCTGCCTCAGCCTCCAGTGCGGGGATTGAAGGCGTTCACCAGCACACCCGGCTCATCTAGTCATTTTGGTTAAAATAAACCAAGCACAGCCCAAGCAAGTATATTCCCCATCACTGTTCTAATTCTTCTTCAGAATGTATTTCTTTAAGGTGGGCTACTGTTTCACACAAGTTACGGAAAGCTATTTACTACTTTTTCATAGATAAAGCCCCTGACCTTTAAGAAAGTATTAGGGAAAATTATTTATCCCTTCCTTTCTTTAAAGAACTTCTTTTTTCTTCTTACTAAATCTAAGAAAGAAAAGTCAATACTGATATACACGTCTTGAGTTAAAAGGTGTAGGGAAACAGAGCACACATACTCATTATATTTCTAAGAAAAATGAGGTAAAAAGGCAAAATCTTTGGAGAAAGTACATGTTTGTCCAAAGAAGCCAGATATGCTGTTCTCCAAAAAGTGAAGGGAATTTTTACATAACGCAAGAAATAATTTAATGCATTTTGACTTTGCTAAAGCTTCATATTCCATGAGCGCATCCACAGAGCCAATCTAGGAGCAGGCGCTCCTTTCTTCTATCCATTTATGCGGTAGTTCTCGTGGATTTGTGGCTGGATGTCGCAGACAAAGGCTAGGAGGCTGTCTAGGACCTCTTCCCTGTTCTGCTGGAAGTAGTTCTGCAGGATGGCCATCTTCTCCTTGGTCGCCTTCTCCACTTCACTGCTGCAGCTGCTATGGGATCCTAACGCCGCAGCTTCCTTGGCCTTGAACTCCTTCTCCCTCTGCAGGCGGTACTGCTCGATCTCAGCCTGGGCTTCTTCTGTGGCCTGCTTCAGTCTCTGGTTCTTTCGCTTGCGGGCCTCGGCCACCTTCTCCGCGGCCCGCTTCTAGGCCTGCAGCAGCTGCTGGATTCCTTGGGACTGGCTAGCCATGGCTGCTGCTGCTGTGGCCAAGCCTAGGGAGCTGTGCACATACTTTCTATATTGCATTTGAACGAAGGTTTGTTATATTTTATAGATCCTCCTGAATATATACAAACAGCAAAAGTATGGCATCAAAATCTGCACAATAAATGCCAATGGTGTAGAAGAATTCAATCTCATTCTCTAAAAAAGTAAGAGACTTACAAAGATAGGTTGTAGGAGGTCAGAAAGTAGGAGGCATTGGCAATATTCCTGACCCAGATGGAAGCATATATTTTTTGTATGTATTTACAAAGTCAAAACAAGAACATAGAATCATGGATTTTTGTTTATTTGGAGGATTATTCTTTATTTTAAATTTTGGGCAAGGTCTATCGGATGTACAGGGTCTTTCTAAATAGATTGGGCTTCTAGTGATTCTCCTGTTCTCAGCCTCCCAAGAGCTGGGATTACAGGAGCACAATACCACACCCAGTGTCATTTGCTGTCCCAGAGTTCCCTGTGGGCAGGGCCAGCATGGCAAGTTGGGGCTCGAACCCTGGACACTGTTCCTGCTTGGAGGTGCTTTAATCTGTAGAGTTATTTGGCCGGTCCTGGAGGATTATTCTTGAAGAAATATTTTATAACCAATGTTTTTAAAGACATGCTACAGTATTATGAGGAAAAAAATGAACTTTTGCAAGATTCTCTGTAAATGATTTCAGGTTAATTATGCCAGAAAGGTGGTCTTTTTGCTCATATTTCTGTGTGTACTGAGTTGCAAAGAATATGAAAAATTTTCTAATACTGCTCGTATAAAGTAAGCATGAAATGACTTCTCTAATTGTTAAAAATTATACTTCATTGTTAAATTAGAGTATTTTAATTTCTTGATGATCCCTAAAATAAGGCTGCATTTACTAAATCTGAGATTTAATAAAATACATAATGTGCAGTAATGCACATATAATGTAAAAGCAATAATCTCTTGAGATTATTTTATGCTGGAAACTTTTACACGTATATTATCTCATTCAACACCTAACCTTGTGAAGAAAACATGTTGTTGTATATTACCAGGTGTCTCCTCAAAAATGAATTCGGACCTTGAAAAGCTAGTGAGATCATAGTAACAGTACCAATAGGATCTGAATGCTTAAAATACTACTAGAGTATTCCTGTTTATACTACTTAAAATGGATAAGGAATATTGAATGCAACAAATACAAAACTATGTACATAATAAAAAGGGAAAATCTGTACCATTTGTGCTACATAAAAGTCCTGGGAGAAGCTATGGCAGTGTGTGCTTTGGGAAAGCAGTCTAGAGAAGTATGTTGCCAAGTCTAAACTCTTTGGTGGAGCCAGGCGTGGTGGCACACGCCTGTAATCCCAGCATTCGGGAGGCTGAGGCAGGAGGATTGGTGCGAGTTCGAGACCATCCTGGGCTACGGAAGTGAGCTCAAGGACAGCCTGAACTGCATAGCGAGACCCTGTCTCAAAAAGACAAAAAAATAAAATAAAATAAACTCTTTGGTGGGAGAAACCAGTCTGGGATCAGAAGATGTGGGGAGGGAGTCGCCTGCTTCTACACTGAGCCTCTTACGCTCTGCCTCTTCACTGAATATAAACTCTTTCCTGGAATTCCAAGACTATCACATTCACCTTCATGTTCAAGTTTTTTAAAAAAATTATTTCTGGAAGTTAATTTATCTTTATCAACCTGCATTTATCCTTGCTTTTAATTATTGCCCAATTTCATTTGATGGACACTTTATGGCTGTGAACCATTTGTTAATCTTTATGCACAAGGAATTTAGAAGGAGGGTGATGTGAGAGTAAGCACTATGACCATCTCTGCTTTCTGACACTGGTATTATTTGAACCACTTATTAAGCATTCACATTTTATTGTCTGTAAAGTTTGATGACATTATTTACTTCATTATTTTAATTAAGGACTTTATTGTATGTAGTGAAATAATTCTAAGATGCCTGTCAATTCTTTCTTCCATCCAAGTATATAGCATTCTGTTAACATAGAGGGGATGTACTTTTCCTTCCTTGAATTTGGGCTGGTCCCGCAACTTGCTTTGGCGGGAAGATCCTGCTTTTGTTCAGACTCTATTCAAAAAGCATCAGACACAACTATGAATGAAGGTGTGGCCTAAAGAATAGACTCCTCCCCTAACTGCACCAAGGCTCAGGTGGACGGGACACCAATTTTGGACATTGCTGTTCCAATCAGACCCACTGAACATCTCCATTGGAGTAACTCCAGGCAAATCATTGGTTCATGATAAATAATCAGTTGAGTTAATATTAGTGTTTTAAACTTCTAAATTCTGTGATAATTTGCAAGCTTTCAATGGTTTAGAAATTTAAAAAAATATCATAGTTGCAGAATGTTATTTATAAAAATTTTAGAGAAATCCTTCTTTTTACTCTGATGGCAGATTCTATATTCTTTCCAACCTACATTTACTCCGTCTTCAAATTCTTCAGTGAGTTGGTGGCACAGTGTGTGTCATGTACAAATGTTAGTTGAATAAATGCATGATGAAGTAAATTGATTGACTAATTCCATGGTTACCAAAGAATTAAAAATATCACTAGATGTAAGTTGCTTTCACTTTCTTGAAGGAGTATAATTCAGACACTTTATGATGAAGATATGTGTCCAGTTAAACTTCCTTTCAATCTCCTGACATGTGTGCTCCTTATATATTGGTAGAATCATTAAGTGGAAAAAAAAAAAAAAAACCTTTGATACACTCCCAGGTGTCAGTGTTAATAATTATACAAGTACTCAAATTTCTTCAATAAGTTGAATTATAGTAGAATTTCAAAATTACTAACTTGTTATATATTTGTAATACAAATATATTTTCAAAATTTCTTATTTACTACTTGCACTATAATACTTTATCTTTCTTTTATTGTTTTATGTATTTAGTACAGGGTCTACAGGGTCTCACTACACAAGCTGGACTCACAGCAATCCCACCATGCCCAGCCTTAGTCACCATCTCAGCATCCCACAGGCTCAGGGGCTGCATGGCATGTCAGGGATAGAACTTTGGCCCCCATCTCTGTCTAAGCAGGTGTTTTAGTGTATTATAATATTTTATATGGGAATGCTTATCTTATAGATTAGTGAAAATTTCTTCCCTGAAATTAGTGTTGTTGAGTTAATATTACTTTCCTTATTTTATAGTGCTTTTCTCATAATTGGAAAGTTTATAATAATGTATCTGTTAGATTATTAAAAGCTGTAAATAAAGCTGGTATTTTCAGTAAATTTATTGTTATTTGCATTTTATTATCTTTCACACTACCATAGATTTTACTTTTATGATTTTGGAATAAATTCATCTTTGATTTATTATATACTCTGTAATATTTAGTCTAATTTTCCAAATTGTTTTTTTTGTGAACTTTTGCCACAAATGGAGGGCAGAAGTAGATATTGCAATTTTGTTATACCCATCATTCTTTTAGCATAAGTACAGTTCCATATATGAGCAGGACTGTGAGTTTTGCTTTCCATTTGCACCATATGAATCAGCGCACTCATTGTGTGAACAGATACCATACTGGATGTTAAACACAGGGAAGGAAATCTCTCTCTTACCTAAAAATTTGAACGATGCTGTATATTATACGTCGGTGCCAAAAGAAACGATGAGAAGACCCGATGAAGGTAGCTCACAGGACTCACTGAGATCCGTCTCTCTGTGAGCAAAGAACCCCCAAAACAACTCAGCTTTGTTCTGGCTAGTGACAGTGATCTCATGCACAGCCATTTTAGTAAAGGAGGACCATATGCATAGTCACAAACGTGACCTCGATCTCTATTGACCTCTACCTTTTACCCATTACTAGGTTCATACAGATGTTAACAATTAACATTCCAAGCAAGGGAGAAAGCAACAGGGAACCCACAGGTGAAGCTGCTATCTATCACCTGGAGTCCCAGCTTTCCGGGATTTCCAGTAACAGACCGCAGCTGTCCCTGGGCTTTATTCATTGCACTCTGTTTCTTGAAATGCCACTGAGGCTACAGAAAGGCATATTTTTTTTGTGTGTGGTTGCCTTACCAGAACATCCCTAGATCCAGGAGTTGCAATTCCATTACTCTGGCTTCCCTAGGAAGTAGCCACGCTCCCTACTTTCTAACAATATTGCAGGGAGTTCCTTTAAAGTTATCATCCAGAAATTATACACAACCATTTTGTGCACAGCCCTTCTTTCCTATCTAGCCATAAAAATATCTGGAAAATCTGACCATTATTTGGTATGCAAGGTGGGCAGCTGTAAAGTAGGAAATTATTACTATTAAAAGAAAAAATAGCAAAACTGATAGTCAGGGACAACAGCAATCTTTGACCCAAATTTTCTCACTCATTTCATGTGCATTTACTATGCTAGATAACAAATTTCAAAGTATCATATCTAAGGGGACGATGCATTGGCTCACAGTGCATGAGTCCACAATGAGTCAGCTTCATAAACTCAAAGCCCAATGTTGTGGAAGATACTTATTGTGCTAAAAATTGTACATTCTCGTTCTAAATAATGAATTTACATAATCATGGCATCGGTGTTCAGAAAATCATATGCTTGGTGTACTGGTGACATTAGCAAAGCTGCTTTTGTCAGGAAATAAAGAAGATGTAAACTTAATGAAACCCTGTCCACATGTCACCAATTCATCCAAAATATGCCTCTTGCCCCTGGATGTATACTTTTGTTGACTGGCTCCTAGTAAGATCCATTTTGTCTTGGCACGATTTCTTTCTTACAACCTGGAAAAGCATTCCTTAGATTGTGATAGCAGTATTTAGGCTTGCGTGTGCATGTGCGTGTGTGTGTGCGTGTGTGTGTGTGTGTGTGTGTGTGTGTTTCAATTTTATCTTATCTGCATATTCAAACAGACTCTTGAAGGTCAGTTCAAAATGTGGGTCTTGGGGGCTTTCAGGTTAGCTCAGTTACTGAAGCACTTGTGCCAACATCCAGTCAGGCACAGGGGACCGATGTCCAATTTCCTGTCCTACCCTTAAGGCAGCCTGAGCCAGCCAAAAACAATAGTGCCTTTACAACCTTTTTAGGGGCTAGGGAGATAGCTCAGTAGAATAAGTCCCTGAATTCAATCCTTACTTCTGCAAAACCAACCAACCAACCAACCAAACAAACAAACAAGCAAACAAACAAACCACAATGTGGGTCTTCAGGTTACTTTTTAGTTTTGAGAGATGCACTAGCTTTATTCCAGGCTCCTGCATTGCTTGGATTATTGTAGATGGATATTTGATGGAGGAAGCATACTCATTTGCTGAAAATATTATTCTGTT
The DNA here is from genome assembly GCA_004027025.1 of Myocastor coypus. Taxonomy (NCBI): domain Eukaryota; kingdom Metazoa; phylum Chordata; class Mammalia; order Rodentia; family Myocastoridae; genus Myocastor; species Myocastor coypus. Next base: position 89,763 of record PVJA010003105.1, read on the forward strand.
CACAAAAATTGAAAATAGAAAAACCACGAAGAGCAAGGAAAGGAAAGAGCGAAAAGCATTCAAGATAAAGCCAATACTCTTGGGAAAAATAAGTGGGCTGTGACAGAAGCTCCATGTTTACAGAAGTGTCTCCTCTCCAGGTGTGCACTGTGATGGTAGGAGTGTTAGGGCCTGCACTTTCAGTATATCCCAGAGTTGCCCTGGGATGTGATTGAGCAGAAACGCTAAGGCCTAGTCAAAGGAAGTTAGCTCAGTAGAGACATGTCCTTGAGTGGGACGTTGGGATTCCACCGCCTTCCCCTCCTTTGCTCTCTGTCTCTTTGCTTGCTGTCCATCATAAGCTGAGCAGCTCTAGGTCATGTGTTCTCTGCCATGATGTTCTACCTTACCAGACCCCTGCAACATCAGTGAAGCCCAGCAACCATAGGCTGCAACACCTGAAACCATGAACCAAAATCGGTTTTCCTTTTAAGTTATCTCATGAGTTTGTTCCAGTGATAGAAAGCTAATACAACTGGCATTCACTTGATTGTCAAATGCAAGTTATTTTAATAGGTTTTGTATACCTCTGCAAATTTGATTTAATAAGCTTGATTAAATTTATTAAAGCTGAAACTTCTACTTTGAGCCCTGAAACTGGTAACAATTAACTATTCATTGTTACAATAGAATACAGCTGCAACAACATAGGTACCTACCAAATAAGACTACGTGGTAATCTGCTACTGATAAAATCCATTTATTCTCCATGGAGAGCAAGGCTGGACTGTTTCTAAAACACCACTGAGACAATTGAAAGGTAGGAGTGTCATACCCAGTAGAATAGTGCAACTATACTTGAAAATTTCATCCCTGGAAAGATGGTCCCAAATTGTCTTAGTTCATACTCTATAGATTTAAGAGGTCACTTGGCTCACTGAGTTTAACCAAAAATGAAAGAAAGATTGGTTCTATTCAAACTCTCTAAGAGTCATCATATAACAAACTTTGCTGAGGCAAATTTTGTCAATTGGAAAATGGCCTCAATGAACAGCAAAGATTTTATGTCTATTTTTCCTGTTGCAAATATTTATGACCTTAATTTAGCATAGCAAAGTCATTTTATTAAATGGAAATTTGTATTATGCAGAGGATAACCTAGGAGAATTGTATTGAGGGTTTCAAAAGAGGCTAAATCTTTCTCATATGTAAAGTGATAATTAAGCTCCTTTGTTTCATTGTCTACTTGTAAACTAACCACTGAGTATGTATGGATTTCTTATATCATTACTTTAGAGAATGAGGCCTTTTTCATTAGCAGTATTTGTATGGTAGTACTGCCCACTGTTAAAGCTATGCTCTACTGATAAGCTCCTGCCTGCTGAAGTCTGATAGCATCCTCATATGTCACTCTCTGAAATGAAACGTTGTATTTCATAATTAGCTGTTTGCAGCAGTTCTGTTACATTTCATTGTGCATAATTAGTTACAGGTCTGAATTAAGTCTGACTTACTCCATTGTGTTGACTCTGACATTCTTATTTTATATTTTAATATCTCTGAAGTTGAGATGTATCTCATAGTTATCAGCATCTTACAGTAGCTCCCAATTTGAAGAAAGCGTGGCCAAAGTATGTGAAAAGCAGAAGCAAGCACCAAAACTCTAGATTGTACAAAGTAATAATATTCAAATTGTTTCAAAACTTATATCAGATTAATAGGAAAATATGGTTCAAAGTTTGAATACATTAGTAGACATTAGTAAAACATTTTTGACTTTATATCTTTATTTTAAATATCGAACTCACTTTATTGTTTCCTGATTTGTGAACTTATTGAGCAATCTTTATGTTCCCTACTATACACAAGATTTTTCTTGTTTGTGTTTCAGCTGCTTTGCAATTTAGCTCTCTGGCTTTTCACCCAGAATCACTTCCTACAACCTGCCATTGGTTCTTCAGCTTTCATATTGCCAAGGTTGACTGCCTTTACATTCCATCTTATAACTATGCTTGAGCCTTCAAATTCTCTAGAGTAATAATCTCCTAACCCCAAACTAACATGCTGTTTTGTGTGACTGGAGCACAAATATATTTTACTGTAGATCTCTAGTGGAATTCTGTCATCATATTTTATATTTGTTTTCCACAAAAATGTTTTTGTGTCATGAAAAGAAACCTATTAAAACCAGTTATTTCTTTTACTCCACAATATTCCTTCAGACCATGCCAAATCAAAGTTTGCTTTATCATAGTTTCTGATTGCCATATTTTACTATTCTTGGAGGAAATATACCACTTGTCCCCACATTCCTGATATTTTCTACCTTTTCACTGATTTGACTCTGTTCCAGCCTTGAAGGCCTTCATTTTAATTAGATTCATTTGCTGTTTATTTGAGTACGATTTTCTTTACTTAAAATGTAAAGATTTTTCTTGAAATTTTCATTGTTTATTTTTTTACTTACATTTTACACTTTTTTCCATTTTCCATTTTTATTATAACATTTTTGCTACTCATTTATCAAAAACTCCAATAGAACATGATGGTAAGAATTATGGTCTTCTTGCCATACACACCATCTCTCTGACATTCATCCTAAACATCTAGTGCTTTATAATCTTTGGCCTACATCCTTTACCCCTTGCTTTGTGGCCCCAGCGACAGACTACTACTTTGTTGTCTACCCTATTATATTTGTTTTGTTTTGTTTTGTTTTCTAGATTCCACATCTTAGTATGATCATCCATACTTTTTTCTCTGGTTTATTTTACTTGACATAAGGTTCTCAAAGCTTGTCCAGGCTGTGGCAAATGGAATTATAAAGACTTGTTAGTATTTGTTTGTACTATATTTTCTTTATCTTCTTAAAAAAAGATATATTTCTTATACACATTTTCTTTATTCGTTGATGATAGATATTTAGGTTCTTTTCCTATCTTAATAATTGTGAAGAAGAATTTAGTGCATATCATTATAAAGTAGTGATTTCATTTTCTCTGTTGTATTCAGAAAAGAAATATTCTGGATTGTGTGTTAATCCTATTTTTAACTTTCTTAAAAAATCTCTATACCATGTTGGAATAGAGATAATTGTTATACTCTTTATTTCCACGCTAATATTGTGCAAGAGAACTTTTTCCTTAAACCCTCAATTGATACTGGAAATCTCTTATCTTTTTGATAATTAAATGTACCATATGAATGGATACATTTCTAAAGACCCTTTTTTTTTTTTTTTTTTTGTCTTTTTGATACAGGGTCTCGCTATGCAGTTCAGGTTGGCCTTGAGCTCACTTTTGTAGCCCAGGCTGGTCTCGAACTGGCACCGATCCTCCTGCCTCAGCCTTCCAAGTGCTGGGATTACAGGCATGTGCCACCGTGCTGGGTGAGACAGATTCTTTCTTTCTTTCTTTCTTTCTTTCTTTCTTTCTTTCTTTCTTTCTTTCTTTCTTTCTTTCTCTCTCTCTCTCTCTCTCTCTCTCTCTCTCTCTCTCTCTCTCTCTCTCCCTCTCTCTCTTCCTTTCTTCCTTCCTTGCTTTAATGTATTTGGTACTTGATCTCACGACATAGCTCTGACTTGTGGTGATCCTCCTGTTTTCAGCCTGTCCAGCATTGGGATTACAGGCATGCACCACCACACCCTGCCTTGTTTGCTGGCTCAGCAACCCCCTGAGGTTAAGCTGGTATGACACGAAGGACCAGGTGGAGAACCCCTATTTCCTGTGCTTGCTGAGGCAGGCACTTAGTCCACGGAACTATCATGCCAGCGCTGAATGGATACATTTCTTAGTAGTTCTGATTGTTCTTTTCCTAAGGATTAGGGATTTTGCCCTGTGTTATATACATGTTGGTCATTTTATGTCTTCTTGAGCAAATGTGCCTTTAAGACTTTTTCTTGTTTTCAAGTCATTACTTGGTTTTCTGTTATTTACTTGTATGAGATCTTTATACTATTTTGACAATAACTCTTTATCAAATATATAGATTGGAAGTATTCTTTCCTAGTCCATATATTGTTTTCATTCTTGGATTCTTTGCTCTTCAGAGTCTTTTTAGTTGGATGTAGTCTCAGATTATTTTTGGAGCTTGACATTTTGATGGATTATGAAACAAATTGTGTCTAAATCCAGCTAATATTCTTTTATAGATTATTCTAACAGTTTTATGGCTTCAGGTGTTATGTTTATTGAGGAACTTTATCCATTTTGAGTTGATTTTTGTTTTTGATGTAAGATAACAGTGCAATTTCTTTCCTTTAGTTGATTTTACCAGGTCATTTATTGATGAAACTATTCGTTCTCCAGTATTATCTGTTTGTATCTTTGACAAAAATTAATTGGTTACCATGCATTTCTTTAAGGGAAGATATTTAATACAGGACATATAATTTATGGATTAGTTTATGATATGAACCAAAGGATCTAAATATAAAAGAGTGGAGATCTGGCCACACACTAGAGACCCAGATAATTCAACTGAGTGGCTAGATTCCATGGGCGTGTCCTCTAGGAGTTCATCTGAAGACTTAGGGACAAGGGCAATGTCTCCTACCACATAACCTGTTCTGAGAAGGTCCAAATGCCATTGGTGAAGATAGAACATCTGTGCCATTGGGAGGAAGGATCTGTGCGAGCAAGCTGAGGGATCTTCACTGGAGCCAGGAATTGACACTCAAGGAAAGGACTATAGCTTCCTTGAAGAGAACCACAGCCATCCTCAGTGACAGTGAGTTTTGGACCTCTTCCAGAGATGAGAACAGGTGACCTCATGTGAGGAAAATCAGTATGACTCAGTTCAGCTAAGTGTTTCAAGTTGATCAGTAGTTAATCCACTGCAATTTATGTCTGGATTGATTTATTTATGGGCTCTTGCTTCTTTGTGTGGCCTGCTTTAATGTCAACACATTACTGCTTTGATTGCTGTAAACTTTGAAATATATGCTTACATCAGGTCGTATGGCACCTCCACTTTTGTTTTACTTCTTTGGAATTGCTTTGTCTATGCAAGATCTTTGCATTTTCTATTCATTTTATGACTTCCCCCTTTTCCTGTTGTTTTCAACTCTAAAATGCTATGATCATATACAGCTTTTTTTTTAGTAATTAGCCCTGAGTCAACAAATGAGCAGTAGGTTGTTTGTGAATGCGAATCCATTCTGGCTGGCAAATCTCTTGAGGCGCAAGGCTCCTGGGATGTCCCTGAGTATCTTGGAAAACAACATTCACTGTTTCTGTCTTATGTCTCTTTCAAATGGCTTTAATTTATTTGGAGAGGAAGCTTTTGCTTTTATTCTTTTTCACCTGTACTGTAAACACCAAGCTGTAGTTTTAATTCTCCCCATGGAAAAAAGAAAGAAAAGGTTCCACTCAAGATTGCCAGTCAGCCCTCTTTATGGCAGAGCCACATTCTGCGTCCAAGTGCAGTACATGGATTCCAAAGATTTCCAAAGTACAATCTGACTGGCAGGGTCTGTGTTAGCTTGGCTCAACTTTTCTTTCTGGGTGTTCTGGGCTTTAACTTTCTATTTTGTTTTTTCAATCAGTGTTGAACTTCTTTTTATATTGAGAGGGAAACATGAAATCTCTGGCCTCAGCTGGGCTTCCCCCATTTTCCTCATTATTCTGACCTGATTCTTTCCATGTTTAATTACAATTACAAAAGTCCTTAGAGGAAAAAAGGTGCACCAACTTGAATCAGGATCTTACCATTAAAATGTCTGAATTTTTGAGCTAAAACCTGAAATATATGTATTAAGCAAACTTTATTTTCTCTGATACATGTAATATCAGTAACAGCAATTAAGAGGGGGCACTTAATGATGGGGTAACTGCAGCGCTTTTGTAAAGAGTACATGGAAGAGAATGTAGACTCAACCAGCTTAGTGATGTGTAACTGGGAGTGTTTTTGCCTCTTGGAATTTTGTTTAACTAGCTGTCAATGACATCCAGACAGCTGACACTGACAACAGTTCTACCAAGTACTGTACTTGGTTTCAAGGTAAATCCTGAGGGGATTTGACTGACCTTGAGAGATACAAAAGTTACATGTTCTGTTATATAGGTCTTGTTTACACTTGGCCTTAACCACCCAGCAGAAAAGTTTAAGTACAAGGCATAAAAAGTAAATCTAGATTATTATGTTGAGCCATAAAAGGCTTAAATCAACAGTTTCTGACATTTTCAGCTCTACCAATAATCTACTGAGATTATGGAATTTTGGACTATCTATATAATTACTTTCTCCTAGTTCAATGAGAAGAAATTTTTGTAACAACAATGATTGGAAAACTTATCATGTGTGCATCCTATGCTCTGAATAACTACGATGAGGACAATAATGTGCATTGTATCAATTACTGGGAATGTACTACTAACATGTTTTGAAATAGTTGCATATTAGTTCTTATTAAAATAATAAAAAATTAAAGCTGGGCGTGGGGGCGCACACCTGTAATCCCAGCACTCGGGAGGCTGAGGCAGGAGGATTGGTGGGAGTTCGAGACCAGCCTGGGCTACAAAAGTGAGCTCAAGGCCAGTCTGAACTGCATAGCAAGACCCTGTCTCAAAAAAAAAAAAAAAAAAAAAAAAAGACAAAAAAATACAAACTGGCATACTGTATATTGAATTTGTGTCACAAATCTTTTGCCCAACTCAAATAAAATTATGAATGTGAAAAGGTTATTATAGGACTTGGGTATAAAATAAGGTCTCTGTAAATGGTAACTATTAGTCTTACTTACATTATTGGTAAAGAAAAAATACACCATGAAGAGTATTGCTGTCTTATCCTCTCACTTTTAGTTTTTGTATGTTTATGCTAAGTGTCTGTCAATATATAAAAGAGCTTTATTGTAGAGCTTATTATTTCATACATATTTATCACATCAATGATAGAAAAAAATCATCTGTCAGAGTTTGTGTACTACTGACAAAATATAAACTCACGTTCAGTGTTGTATGATAAGTACTGAGATAGGTCGATGATAAGTGATAGACACATAGGTATTTAGATAGGTAGATGGATGGATGGATAGATAGGTAGATAGATAGATAGATAGATAGATAGATAGATAGATAGATAAAGAGATACAGATGGAAGAATGCTGTGGAAAGGCAGAAGGGGAGACAACTGACTCCCTAAAGATCTGTCTCAATGAAAAGCCTCAGCCATTAACCCTTCACCACACAAGGTAGAAACATGCCAAGTTTGTCTCAAGATGTTAAGTATGAATAATTCATTAACAAATTTATTAAAGCACTTTGAGCCAAATGGTACATGTCTGTAATTTCATCCCTCTGGAAGGATGAGGTAGGAGAATCACAACTTGTAGCTCCTGCTGGGCAAATTTGAGCAAACAAACAAAACAAAAGAAGAAAGAAGGAAGGAAAATAAGAAAGAAAGAAAGAAAGAATGATTAGAAGAATGATAGTCAAATGAAAACATTGTGTGTAGATGATTATACTTTGAAATGAAGTTTGAAGTAGTTAAGGGAGAATATATTCTCTAACTTGGAGAGAACTTGATATGTTCATTGCTGCTACTTAGGCATTATCACTGCTATGTGGTTGCATGTTTAAAACCTTTTTTTGTATAATACTTGGGTATGGAATATAGCACTGTGAGGTGCTGAAGTCAGCCTGCCACCAAGGACTCTTTGTTTTTTATTTTTTAAAAATTTTTATTTTATTTTTATTTTATTTTATTTTTTTCTTGTTTCAGAACTTTGTTTGTTTATTTATTTTTATGGCTGGCTCATCCTGCCCTCAGGGTAGGGCTGGCCCAGCATGTGGTGCCGGGGATCAACCGTGGTCCCTGCAGCCACCCAAGCTTTCCTAAGCAGGAGCTTTAGACCACTGGGCCATCCTGCCGGGCCCCACCACCAAGGACTCTTTGATTGCTCTTTGAGGACTTCTCTCTATCCAGATTTATTTAGCTCACGGTTCTTGGTTTCAGTCCATACTCTACTGGCTCTAGGGCAGAGTGGCACATGGCAGAGGCGAGCTGTTCATGGCAGTGGAAACCAGCAAAGAGCAAAAGGAGTAGCAAGATGTGCAGCAGCTAGCTAGCTTTTCTCCCTTCCTAATATTATAGGCAGATCACCCACCTCAGGATGGGGGCAGTATTCATGCCCATAATCTCCACACTGGATCATGAATTAACCACAGACTCTGGAAGCCTCCCTAGTGACGGCATGAGGTGTTGGAGAGACAACTATACACAAACCATGACAATATCATGCAAAGGATTTGCATCTGGAATTTCTAAATAGCTCAGTGGTAGATGGGAAAAACTCCAGCAAACATTAGAAATGCCTACCGCCAAGCGGATGAATAATTGTATATTCTTACTGATGAACATTAAAAAGGCATAAACTGACAAAGTTATGAGTAGCATATGGAATGCTAAGTTGGATCACATAAAGGTCTATCTGCAAACACATTCATGCCCCTTACTTGATTAGTAGCTCATTCTTTTTTATATTGTCATCATTTTGTATTTTCATTGCAATATATTTAATTAATAGGTGTGCAATAATATTTTTGAGCATTTCCATAAGGACTAATGATGCTGAAGGACTTCTCATGTGGTATCTCTGAGCTCTCCTCTTAGGTGACTATTTGCCCATTTTATTTTATTTTTTAATTTATATTTATTTATTTATTTTCATTTTTTTTTAAGTTTCAATTTTTTCTTGTTTAAATTTAACAATGGTTATATTACATATTTTCATCATTAGATCAGTTTAGATTAATACATATAGGTATATAAGATTGATCAAACAATTAAACATTAACCCTTCTAAATCAACATTACTCTTTTTTTTTTTTCTTTTCCCCTTTCTTTTCTTTGAAAGTTGACATATTGCATATTGTCCTCACAATCGTTCTACAGAGTATAGTGTGTGGGCATGACCCATCTACCTATTGATGTTGCTTAGAAAAAAAAAAAAAGGAAAAGAATATACTCCTCTTTGGACTA
>PVJA010003106.1:0-11096 GCA_004027025.1 Myocastor coypus
CTTCTTCTTCTTCTTCTTCTTCTTCTTCTTCTTCTTCTTCTTCTTCTTCAAATTTTGCATGTATATATTTGGTAATATGAATAACTAGTTGGAAGATGACACTACAACTAATACTATAAAATTCGTATTTTTTTGTGCAGTGAAATTCTCTGTTACTTGTAATTCTTTTGTATTCATCCTATTTTGAACTCTCAAAAAATAAAAAAAAATAATTTTAATTATTTGACTTGATTTTTAAATATACAAGGAAACTGCTAGTATTCCAGGAAATGAAATTTGAAATATTATAAATAAATTAATTACAACTTGTTATTGGAATCCACAAGCCTATGATTTCAATCACAGAAATTTTGAAATTATTAAAAGACTGCCCTGTCTTCTCTCAATTTCCAGAATGTCGGACATGATTTTTTTGATTGACTTAAGGATCAAAATGGCCAATTAATTGTGCATTTTGCCATGAATACCAAGTATAACTTTTGTGCCCAATTAAACTTACAGGATTAAAAGTAGGTATATATTTCATTGAATATCCATGAGTTTCACTGGAAGATGATGATTAAAACAATACTGATATTCTAATTGTTAGAATAGGTAGGTATATAATTTGAGTATTTCAGTGAGTGATATCCTTATATTTTCAATAACTTTTACATTCAATTTTATAAATCCTAGAAAAAGCTTAACATAGCTGAAAATGGATGGTGAGGAAGCTGAGATATTGAATACAGTAATAATTAAATCACAAGTATCTTACTTTAACTCAAGTTACCTGTATTTATAAATGCCATTTTCAGCATTACAGAAATTTTGTGTTTTGGGAAAATTCATCTCTTTGAAATGAGAACATAAATTTACATTTTCCAGTTTTGTTTAGTTCCGTAATTATGAATTTTAAAATGTATATCCAAATTTATAAAAATTCCTTATCATTGAGAGCAACTTTATTTTATTTGTTTTATTTTGTTTATGAAGCAGAAGATATAGACTTGCTGCTAATTTCATATCATTGTTTTGCTTAGAATAAAAAATTGTTAATAGATAAATGATCTTGTAGTAAATTACTGTATAAGATTTAATTGTTCTGTAAAGAAACATGTATGTGAAACTGACATTTCCCATCCAAGCATTTTCTTAGGAAACTAACATACAAGTTGAAGAAAATCCACATCAATGACCTTGACATATTAGTTCTTAGGTTTCATTTTTACAAGAAAAAATAACACAAATTCCTGGTGAATTTTATAGATATTCATATTTGGATATCTTTTTTTCATTTTTCAAAAGGAATAAAATTAGTAAAAATAAATGGTACAGAATTTCAGTAAATAAAACAATGGGAATTTAACCATGGTTGTTATATTGTATGTTATTGTTTTCAAAGTAGTTCAGACTACTAGATATAAAGATTCAAAATTGAGACCAGCGAGATAGCTCCGAGGCACAAGTGCCTGCCTGGCAAGTGCAAAGTCGTGAGTTTGAACTCTGGTCCCGAAAAAAAAAATGCAAAATTGGTCAAAAATTGGTCAAAAATTACAATATCTTTGAAATGTTGTTAAGATGCAGCAATAAATGTTGAGTGAATTTTGTCCCATTCTTTACAATTTCTAGGTTTCTTTAAGAATAAAACATCATATACCAACACATTTTATCTTTTATTTTTCTGAATATGTTTCTGTTTGTAAGGAAAGGAAGGCATTTCTTTCCAGATCTTCAAGTTTTTGGTACCATTAGGCAGCTCCTAAGATTTGTGCTATTCACCATTCATTACAGGGGTGTGGGATGCCCACTGGCATCTTGTCTCATTCTAAACGAGAGTGTACCCAACTCTACAGGGAGCGCTAATATAGTTTAAAAAGTGTAAATGGCTAAATTAGCATGTGAAATAGATTTCCATTTCAAAAGTTCAGTCACAAAACTGAATTTCATTATATCATTGTATTTTGGCAAGTATTCGGAAGTAAACATATGAAAGAAAAATGCAGGTGTAGCTGTGTAGAATTGTATGGAATACACATGCAGGAATAACTGCAGAGAGAAATGTTTTGATCACTGAGCAGCCACAGAACTACGAAAAGGAATTGAACCAGGCTGGTTAAGTAAAGCAGACCACTGCACAAAAAGTGGTTGACGTGAACTGGGCTAGATGCTATGAAAACAAATAATATACTGAATACAGTCTCTCAGGAAAAGAAAAATTTGGTTTTTTCTTCGTATCTCTTAAAATCTTTCATTTATTTATTTATTTAATACCCACTACACAGCTCAGACTCTTAGTGATTCTCCTGTCTCAGCTTCTCAAGCATTGGGAGTGCAGGTGTGCACTACCACGCCCAGTTTCAGTGGCCAATATGGCCTGAGGTACTGAAAATTGAACCTGCCTCCTCCTACTGAGACTAATGAATTATCTGCCTAGCCCAAGAATCAATGGTTGAAAATTAATATTAAAAAGGAGATTATGTGAGCTGAAATTGTTAATTCATTAAGCTTTTGTACTAGGCATATGTATCAAAACATAACAGCAAGGGCTAGAGATCTCACATGTCTGTAATCCCAGGGCTCTGTGTATGGGGAATCAGGATGGAGATTGAAGCCCAACCTAGGCAACCTGGTTCTTTAGCAAAGGCTCCCGTCAGATAAATAGATAAATGACATGACTGTGGATACAGCTGTAACAGAGTGAAGATACTCCTGTCCAAAATATCAAACTGTATATCTTAAATATGTACAGTAAAATACATGAATAAATAAAAATGTATACATCCATTTAAATAAAAGAAAGGCTATTTTTGTTTGTTTTTAGATAAGGCTTTGCCATGTGGTTCAGATTAACCTTGAACTCACTCTTCACCTCAGGCTGGCCCTGACTTTGTGCTGATCGCCATACCTGTGCCTCCTGAGCTTTGATGACAGGCATGTGCTATTGCACTTGGCAAGAAAGACAGTTTAAAGCTGTGCCTTCCTTAGAAATCACGTTATTCCTTTGTTATAGCATGTGTCATAAAGTGGTTTCATTATTGAAGAACACATGGGCCAAGAGTAAGGAGCTAATTTCCTGTATTTACAGGCTGCTTGGGGATATTTCTACTCTGAATTAGTTGTTCTTAAAAACTCTCTCTGCCCCAATATTAGTATTTCAAGTTAGTAATAATGCTAAATTTTCCAAAAGACCAGAACTAGAAAAGTGATGTCACAGAGAAAGTTGCATATCAATATTTGCATTCATTGTCTTCACTGTTCAAATTTGACCAAAGAAAAAAAGCTTTTATTTTATACTTGCAAGCTAGATGCACTAGGGATACACTTGAATAGCAAGTACCCAATTAAGTAAAAAGTATCCAGCTAAATGACTAATGCTATTTTACAATAGATTAATCTAATCAGGAGGGCTGTACAGTTAATAAATAAATGGAGTCAAAGGAAAAAAAAACACATAAATAGAACAATTACTATGAAAGCACAGCAAGAGGTCAAGTTTATCTGAAATGGAAATAGATGTATTTGTTCATGAGAAAATAAGTCAGTGAAAATAAATGTAATGCACAATATGGAATTATTTAAACACATTTCTACTCCAACTTAAAACACAGCTTATGTGTTTGTCACAAGACAGAAGTATCTTACGGTTAAAAGGAACTGAAAAACAACTAAAGTCTCAAAATGAAAATTATACATTTTTATGTTAGATTCCTAGCCAAATGATAATAGAATAATGCTTAAAAAAATCACTGCAGTGATATTTACCTTACATTCAATATGAAGTTTTTTGACATGGAAGTAGATGGTGATGGGATATGGGGCAGGTAGCACACTGTGAATATTCATGAGAATATTCTGCTATTATCATACGGCTTTATTCATGGTCTGGATATTCAGCGATGTATTAAAAGTTGTAGACGGTGGTTATGATTATTTGCTATCTGTTACGATATGGCAGTTACATTATTGTTTCTTGGGTTTAGTAGTTAAAATTCATGTTAATACAACAGTTCACACCTAAACTAGGACAATGAAATTTAACTTTTTATTTAGGCAAAATAGACATATCTGATGAGTATACACAAAAATTTCTATTTTTTATATTTTTAAAATTTCAATGAGAAAGAAATAGCAATGAGATGGTTTCAAAACAAATTAGTAAGACAGCTACAATAATTAAAACATTTCATATTATTGTCTTCATAGAAGTTATTCAGAGTACAAAATGTAGACATGACATCTTGTCTAAGCACTATTAGTACAAATCTTTCTTCTCATTATTAAGCGAAAGTAGTGATATATCTACCCTATTTTTTCACTACAAAATGGTCCTTCATTTATATATCTTTTGTTTGTTTTGTTTTGTGAGAGACAGGTATTCCATTTCCATTCAAATATTATAGCTACATGAATTCATCAATATATACCAATATAGTCCAATAGTTCATAATAGTAGTGGGTTATCAGCAGAGCTGGGCATGTCAGAAGTTGTTGACTTGAGCCTTTTACAACTCAGCATATTAATATAGCTTTACCTTTCATATCTTTTGCTTAGACTTCTCTGCTGGATCATTAAGACCAAGATAAAGCAAGACTATATGACAAAAGATGTAACTTTTGAATCTGACAAGGTCAGTGAAATCCCCTCAGGATTTACCCTGAAACCATGTCCAATGTTTTGTAGAACTTTTGTCAGTGTCAGACATCTGGATGAGTCATGGCCACTGCTTTACCAATTTGCTTTCTGTGAAAGCCTGAGAGAATGTTTTCTCTCTAGGCAACTCTCCTTGGGCACATTATACATCATTGATTCTTTTCTTCTGTGGCCCCATAATGTCCTTGATCAGAAAACTTGGGACACCACTGAGTTACAGGATGTTACAGTACAGGTCCTCTTAGAGAATACATGAAAATTTCTAATTGAATGCAACTCAAAAGTCTTAGATTATGATTGCTTCTGCAGATTTTGAGGAAGGAAAACATGCTAGTTTTTCAATAGTAAATGCTTATTTTACATGTTTATCTTCTTATTTCCACTTAATGTTCTATCAAAACAATTTTTGATAACATTTCAAGTGAATAAAATGATCAGAAATGCCTATTTAGTGGGTCATAAATTTAAACAATAAGAGTATTAATGATGGTCTTGACAGAGGTGCTAGCTAGTAGAAGCAGTCCTAGTGTTAGTACCATCACTACAGAGCACCATAAGTACCTTTCTACTTGCTGGCTTTCACATTGCATGCATTGAACTAACTTAACTCTTGCGATGTAATCAACCACCTATTATTATTTTCATTTCAGGCTTCTCATGTGTTTAATGAAAGCGCCTCCTCTATATTAATTCATTGATTTTTTAAGACGTTTCACTAAATGTAACAAAGCCTGTCACTTTCTACTAAGGAAATTTTATTTTGAGAGAGAAATTTCCTTATGCCTCATATTGGATATTAGTAGATGGCAGACAGTACTTCGAAAAAGACACACTGTTTTAGTATTGTCTCAGTGCTAAGACAAAACAGCCAACAGGCAGTATTAATGGAAGGACGGTTGTTTAGCTCACAGTGCATAGAGGTTTCAGGTAATTGCCTGGCTCCGAGGCATGGTGGTGTGGCTGAGGAGGAACTATTTATGGCAGCAGGAGGTGCCAGAAAAAAACACAAGCAAAAAGGGAAAAACAAGCCTTTCTCTTTTTAAATTTTATTCTGACTATTGGGATTATTTTTATCACCTTTATTTTTAAACAGTCCTTTGCCTTAACGAGAGTACAGCAATAATTGAAATGACATTAGAAGCAGTACACATTTGGAATACCAAAATGAAAGGTCTTTTAAGCATGATTTTAGTATTAAACATTGCTGTCCTCAGTGTAGTGGCTTAGTTCACAGATAGGTGGTGCCAATGTAGTCAGTGACCCACCCTAAATCCTGCACCTTTAATCCCAGTATTGAGCCATGAATCAATTATAAGATCCAGATTCAATTACCTCTGAAAAATCACTATCTAAAAGTGCATGATACATGAGGAGACATTAAGACACAAACCATAACGTGGTCTATATAAAAGAGACAGAAAAATCCTTTTGCAAAATATGACATCCACGATGTGTCCAAGGCTGAAATTTTGTGGTTCATTAAAATGATAATGCCACTGCACAATTATTAGTAACAGTGCTTATACTTACAGTTGGTGATGTGATGTTTGTTCAAATGAAAAATTTATATATGAAAACAGGCTAATGAACGGGAAGCATAGCATGTAATATATCATAAATTCAAGAGAAAATTGCCATATGCTTGTTGAGGATGGGTTTAAATCATAGGTTAAAACTAGTTATGACAAATTAAAACAAATTTGTTATCAAATTACTTCATATTATATTGTTTCTTAAGTTCTGGATCCATACCTGAAAATGAAGTCCATAGATGCATTAAGTGAATATTTGATGCACCTATTTTACATTTTATATCTTAAAATAGGATTTTTTGTTTTGTTTTTGGTGGAACAAGGGATCAAACTCAGGACCTTGCACTTGACAGCCAGGCACTTGTGCGATTGAGCTATCTCCCTGGTCCCAAACCAGGATGTTTCTTAAAGATACTCCATAAAATGTATCTTTTGATGAAAGGAATATGTGATCAATTTTCAGAGTGCTTAAAATATGGCTTTTACATAATTCATAGGCCAATCATTGAATAGTTGAGACACGTAAGAACAATATCTAAAATGCTACAACCTATCTGTATTAATTATATTTTCTTTTTTTATATTTATTTTTTTTTTTCTTGTTTCAGAACCTTTGTTTGTTTATTCACTCATTTTTATGGCCGGCTCAGCCCGCCCCAAGGGCAGGGCTGGCGCAGCATGTGGTGCCGGGGATCGAACCGCGGTCCCTGAAGCCGCCCAAGCTTTCCCAAGCAGGCGCTTTAGACCACTGAGCCATCCTGCCAGGCCCCTACTAATTATATTTTCAATCTGTATATATATATATATATATATATATATATATATATATATATATTAAAATCATAATGTAAAAATTATTAATGAGGTGGGCTAAAATAAAAACATTGTGAAAATCCTGTTGCTCTTAGAGTTCTGGAGCTTTCTGTTAGCTGCCTGGCTCACTAGGGCACAAGCATCTGTTATTCCTAGCAAAGGTATCATTCATGGGCTTAAATAGGCTCTCTGCCAAGTTCATTTAAGTGCTTCTTCTGTGAACTGATGTTGGGATTTACCACTTGGCCTATGTGTTACATGGATTTACTAAAATGTTATTTCAAGCATATAGCCCTGGAGGTTACTCAATTTAACTGTCTCGCAAAGTTATAATAATTGATTATAGCAGGAGTCCAATGGTTAGCATAAGAGACTTGTAGCCATAACTGAACTCCATTAAAAGCACTTACAATACCAAAGTCAGTTGCTGCTGGCGGTGACATTCCTGTTATCATGTTGATCAAAAGGTAATAGGAAGTGACAAGCAATATCACAAGCAGTCCACAGTGAACAAAATATGCTTCGAAAACTTAAGTGACCACAGTGCTAGCCCATTTTCATAATAGTCAAATCTAACTGTCTTTTACAGCTTTCAGAAATAGCCCAGTGTCTTATAAAAGCAAATCTTTCCCCTAAGGAATTGAAATATAAGCTGCTAAACTACCTCAAGGATGCAAGCAAAGAAAAACTCACCTAAGGAGTAGGTGGAAGGAACTCACTTTCACCCACAGCACAAATTTTTCTGGTTATTTTTTAAAATTATAAATAAGGATGGCTGTGATGTGAATACATTTCATCATCCTTGTCCACGTCTCGTATTTTCAAGGATTTACTCATTTATGATTTTTTTTTCCTATCCCGGAACGACCTCTACTTTATTTTTCTCACTGGAAAATGTCACTTCATTTTTCTTGATTTTTCAAAAATGTTACTTTGCTTCAATAGCTTTACCAAAATTCCTTCACTCCTAAACATAAATAATTGGCTATATTCTTATAGTGTTATATTTAATATATATGATATAATAAGATGACACTGCCTATAATTTAACTCATAGTTTACTCACCTGATATAAACCGAACTTAATCTCAAGCTTAATTACATTTTCTGTTTAACGCATTACATATAGTCTTTGTCTCACTGTTTTTCTCCCTCTCTATCTCTGTGTCTCGGTCTCTGTCTCTGTCCTTGTCCCTCTCTCTCTCTCTCTCTCTCTCTCTCTCTCTCTGTCTCTCTGTCTCTCTCTCAAAGCAAGAAGTGTGCACACTGTTAATCATTGCATTCAATGTCTCATATTGGATTATTTTTGTAACTCTTATCAACACCTCATTAACAATCAGTTCTAAAGCTTTGGCCTTCGTAGGCCGTCTTCGTCAATTGTGCTGCCAGCCTCAGGAGTCCTTGGGCTTGTCGTAGGCTTCCTTTCCAGCTGGCTGGCTGCCTGGAATTGTCTCACTCTTTGCTATATCACTTTGTTGAAATTATTTTTTTAATTAAAGACTCAAGTTGATGACATTGTATTAAGTAAAATATATATATATATATATATATATATGAAATTCTACATGAACTCCTTATTGATTTAAGAATTTTCTTCTGTTCTTCATAAGTGACAGATGTTCTTACATGAATTTAACCCAGTCACTCTTATGCTCATTATATTTCTGATCATCTCCATATATCATTATTTTATAAAATCAATGCTTATACCTGTATTCAAACAATATTTATTAATGTATACTACACTTTCGGCATTGTTAGATACAGAAGTAACAACTATAAACCTCATCCACAAACCAACAGTATGTCACTCTTTCTACCTTCCCTTCAGATTTTACTAAAATATGGGCTGCCTTACAGCTTAGTTCTTCTTTGATAACTTTTTAACATTTCACTTCACAAAACTACTTTTTTTGGTCTTTGCAAAGTAGCTTTTTCCTCAGTCGTTTTAATCCTGAAGCTCCTGTAAATTCTTTTCTTCCACTAGAGTCCTCTGATTTTTTTTTCTTTTTGTGGAAATAAGTGAAGATACTCAATAGCTGTAATGTGTGAATGATGTTCAAAAGAAAATTAAATCTTAAATAATTCAATCCAGTACTTTACAGTCTCATTACTGCTGTACAGAGATTGTTTTTCCCCACTCTTAATTCTGAATGATCTCAGATTTATTTTATTAACGAAGTACAAGATTTATGTAGCTCTGCAAATCCCATTTTCCATAACATGATCACACTTTTCTTTTAGCGGTACTAGGGACTGCACTGAGGGCATTCAAATTCAGCTACTTCCTTTGTTCTGTAATGCTTTTTATTTTTTTCTATAGGGTCTCACTACATTGCTAAATTATCAATGCTGAGTTAGAACTTGCAGTACTCCCTCCTCAGCCTCCCAGGGTGCTGAAATTACAGGCATGTGATTTCACTACACTTAGAATGAAACATTATTTTTATTTGTTAAGCCCTAGTTATGTCTGCTGTTTGAAATCCTGTATGCCATTTCTGCTAAAACCATTTTCTTACTTTTCTGCAATACTACAGGACACATAATTTCCACAAAAGTGTTTCTTGTGGTATGTGCCACATTCTATTGCTTCTCATTATTGTGTAACATTAGGTAGAGTGAAGAAAGTTGTCTTAGTGTTATTTCATTTCCATGAGGTACAGTATCCACCACCAGAACTGAAAGGAGGCATTGTTTGTTTTAGTTCACAGTTTGTGGGGGTTCAGTTCATAGTCTGTTGGCTCCAATGCACGTAGAGGAGGAGCAGTTCATCCCTGGGCAGGCAGGAAGCACTCAGTTTGTCTTCCTTCTGTCTCTTTAGATTCCATCTATGCCACAAGCCCATTGGATGGCACAAGCATGCACAAGGTGGAGCTGCTATCTCTGGCAAATCGATTCAGCAACACCTAGACTTTTGTGCTAATTCAACCCCCAGGGTAATGCAGTTAATACCCACTCTAAATCTAGCTATCTCTGAAGAGCTCCACCTATGAGGACATGAGAGGACATCTAGATACAAGAAATTACAACTTCTAATCTTTCTTTGCATGTTTAAGGAAACTAGACAAGTCTATAATCCCACGTAGACTTCAGAGTACTGCAGACATTTCAAAAGACAAAATAACAAAGATCACTAAATGTCAAATAGAAACAGACCTTTCCTGATAAAATGTTTTATACTTATAGGATCTACATTAGCACCATATAATTTTACATTGCATTAAAATTATATACTCTCCTTACAATAACCTGTAGACATTGGAAGAATTGCCAAACTTTGGAAAATAAAATAATAAAATAAATTCAAAGAGCAAAACTTAAAGGATACATATGCAATAATAGTCAAATATCATTACTACATAAATTTTTCAAGCACGGGTGCAGAGCTACTTAGCATTAACAAATTACATGTTTGGATGTATAAACTTGTGATAATTACCAACAACATAGAAAATACCACAACAGTAATTGAAATTACAAATAAAGTGTTCTCTTCCCCCAAACTTCAGTCATTAATTTGATAATTTCTTAATGCAATGAAGGCATCTGCTGCAAATGATAACATCACACACCATTTCGAACTTTTCAAATGTTAATACCTCTTTTTCATTGAGATTTTTATTTAAAGAAAAAAGGTAGTTAGAAAAATGAGAAATAACACTTAATCATTCATTTCAGATTTCCATTTGCACATTTCATTGGGGTTAACATGTTTAATTAAAGCTCTTGTCACGTTTATAAACCTTAACTATATGTACCCTTTGGCAGTTTTTTCACATAGAAGAAAGGAATGTTTTGAGCAGCATTTTCTCACACATTAGGCATGCATAACTTTCTTCTGTGAATCCAGCATACCAGACTATATACTATATATTGTGAGTTAGAGGATTCAGTTTGCAAACTTGAAAACAATATTTTAAGAAGCTTCCTAGGAGTATCTGGTTCAGATGCCAGTGGCCCACAAATGAGACACTAAGTAGGCTCACCTGTAGCAATGGCTGTCTCATGGTTGGTTGCTCAAGAGGACAAGGCGAATTTTTTGCCTTACACAGAGTCAAGATGACTTCCATGATACAAAATGCCTTCAGTCAACTATTTGCTATTCATAATGCAGCTCC